>CM077162.1:53084860-53170702 GCA_039583875.1 Platanthera guangdongensis | reverse complement strand
ATTGTTTGTCGAATATGGTTTTTGCATTAATTATATGTCAATCATGTAATTTTGATGTTGTGGTAAAGTTTTGTTTTCTAAAAAAATTTTTTCCCCAATTCACAGGAAATAAAGTCGAGGCTAAAAAAAGTTGTCATAGAAAAAAGTTTGGGACTAGCAAATGAGTTCAACTTTTAGGTCTTTCAAAGATGAACAATAATCGTCCAAACTAGACGCTCCAACCAATTTAAACACATTGTTTTTTCAATATGTCCTTTATTTTCTCTAACATTACCGATGTATTCAAATCATAACAATTATTATTTCATTTCTAGTATGTTAATGTTTGGGCATGTTGCTTATTATTTATAAATTTTATTCAAACTAATTGAAGTTCTCTACAAAAGGCAATGCATCCTTTTCACATAAATTCCACAATAATGCATCCATCTTACTTTCGGCCAACCACTTTACTAAATGCTAATGTCCTGAACTTCCTTTTAGCGCATGAATCATATAATTCAAGGAACCGCGTGCGATGTTACTTTTCTACCCACGAAGCATATATAAAAAATAACCACACATATTCTAAATTTTACTACATTTCAAGCTTTCAAAAATTAAAGTACTTGAGAAAATAGTTTACTGAAACCTAACATCATGGGCACCATAACGTGTTCAACGAAAACAGTTCAAACTAATATTAAAACAAATAGTTTCATCTATCCAATTCTGAAATTTTCGTAGATATAATGCTCGAGAAAAAAGTTTTGAATAAATCGGTGAGAAAATCAGCTCTAAATTGGGGCATGTCTTTCTGCCAGTTTTTGTTATTTCCCCTAGAAGTGATTGTTATGGATAAGACCGCCTCCATGAACTTCAACATGAATACCCAATAATTGTGGCCATTTTGTTATCTGGGCAAGCCGTCCTCCTCTACTATTGGCCAATTGCCAAGCCCCTTTTGCAAGGCCTCTGAGGCATCTTAATGTAGGGCTTCACCAGCATTTCATTGAAATAGTCAAGGTTTGAATTATTCATTTGTAAATATATATTCAGTAGATTTTAAATCACATACACCATCATGTAGGCCTGCCCGATGCTGGCTAGTTGGGAGTGAATCATAATACTCCAACAACTATCTTTTAAGTGGCAAACCAACAGTGCCAATGGTTGTCTAACAACCCCCATGGAATATCTTTTAGGTGTCAAGTGTGGTAAAAGCAGTGATGGTGGTAATGATGTGCTTGCGTGAGACTAGTTGTAAGGTTCTAAACCATGTCTCACAAAATATCTTTAGGGTGACAACCTCCACTTAGATGAATGCCCGAAGTTGGGATTCCATTCCTCTCCAATCCTCATCAGATTGAATAGCTTCAATCTTCAGGTTCAGTGAGGACTCATTTTTTTCTTCATTCACCACTTTTTTCTTCATTCTAATTTCCCTCAACAACTGCTTCTCCCTTACTCTTAACCTCCTCTTCACCTTCTTCTCCTTCTTATACCTTAATTTATCATCGACCGCCTTTGATGCCCATATTGTTTCTCTCGTTCTTTTTCCTTAACTTTCTTCCCTTAACTACATCAAAATCCAACTCATGCTCCTCTGCACCCAGGAGTAACTTCTCATCATCAACCTTATTTTAAACTTCATGAGGATATACAGAGAAAAGCAAAATACAACAACAATAAATTATACATTATCAATTAAGCTTAATAATTTTATGATTTATAAACACATACATAATTCTTGTTAAGCATGATATTTTGTAGTTGGAAGCAAAACTTAGCATTGTAACTAAATGAAGGATACCGACAATATATTCTTGATCATGCTAAGTCGACAACCACAGTATGCACCTCTGTGTGCTCGTGTAATCACATCTTTAAGTAAAGTGATGGTTAGAGAAATATAATTTAATAAAAACTAAACTAAACTAAATAGCCTCTCATACCATTAATATGATGGAGTAACTCTCTAAGTAACTGATTTTGTTATCAGCATTGCAAATAACACTAATACGGCTTAAATAATCAAATTGCATATGCATGAATTCATGAATGGCTTGCGGCTAGTTGTACTTCACAAAATCTGGAAGACTGTTGACTTTATCAATGCAAGCAGGGACCTTCAGTCCCTTTAACAGGAAAAAAACAATGGTAATAAATACTTCACCAACATATTCACTCTCCAATGTTGGAGACCACTACTCTTCAGTAACATCCTTATTCCTACTAGACCCTTGATAGTGTTAGAGCATGACAAGGGTTATGTCATGAGAGTTAGGGCAAGAAGGATAACCTAGGTTTCTTGGAACCAAGGTGAACAGTCTCACATGGTGCACCCAATGGAACACAAGTCAACTTAGGTCAATTTTCCTCAACTTGAACTCACAAGAATAAATTGACCTCAACACTTTGCCCCTAACCCTAAGGAAGACCCAATTGACCATAGACTCAATGAGTTGGTCAACTAAAGTGTCCGAATAGACCAAAGTCAACTCTAAGTCAACATAGCCTAATTTACCTAAATTGATCCAATTAGAATTCACATGGGCAAATTAACCACACCACTACATTCTAAACCCTAATATAGGTTCAATTGATTTGGAGACCCAACAATTATTCAACCAATTTGAAAGTCCACTTAGTGTCGGCTATGTGCACCTATGGGGGGGGAATAGGTGACGTGTGGTTCTTTTGCGGAATTTACAGATGTACCTGCACAAAAAAAACAACAAACACAGCACACAAAAACACAGCAAATTTATAGTGGTTCCCCGACTTGGGTACATCCACTTTCCCTTCGACCTATCTCCCCAACAAGGGACGACTCGGTCACTTCACCAACGGGATTGAAATCCAATCCCTGCACTAACGGAAGGAGCCCTTCCACACGTGAAAGTCAACACTCCCACAAACTGGGTTGCACCCAACCCTTACAACACGGAACAAAAGTTCCTTTACAACAAAAGTAAATATGGAATGTATATGAAATACAAACTTCTTTCGGAGACTACGGTGTTCCTCTTCGTTCGACGACGTGTTCTCGAGGTCGATGAGGAGTCTACAACCTTGGTCTCTCTTGGAGAGGATCTCCCGAAACCGGCGGCGGCAATCCGAGCGGCGGCTTGGTTCGGAGTTGGCGGCGACGAAGGTGCGCTACTGCAGTGATTTGAGATCCAAACTTCTTTGCGAAGCAAACTAGGTCTACAACGGTCACTCTAGGATCGGTCGTCTCGATCGATTCGGACGGGGAATTTTCCCGGTCAACAAATCGAGAGACAAGAGATCTCTGGATAGACACGTGAGACGCAAGCTTTGCTAAGCTTCTGTCGCCGGAGATCGGGAAGGAGAACGATCGGCGGAGGCGACGTACTAGCCCGAGCGCGACGGCGGCGACGGAGAAGAGAGATCGCGATTTTAGGGTTTCGTGCTCGGGTTCTTTCTCCGTAATCTCTGTTCAAAAAATACCTGTGTATAAATACTGTAGGATTCTCAAATATGACCGTTTGTGGGACCCACAAATGAAATTCCCAAATCCGGTTCAAACAAATCCAGAAGCAGAATCCGGTTCAGCAGCATTCTGAGAAAACGCCAAGTAAAAATCGGCGAGAATCGCAGACGATTCTCGACGAATCGGCGAGAATCACCAAGTGATTCTCGACGATTCGTCGAGAATCGTTTGTGATTCTCGTCGAATCACTTGTCGATTCTCAACGAATTGGACTTTGTATTCATGGGCTGCTTGACCACTGGTTCGGCGGGAATTACAAGTGATTCTCGTCGAATCTTACTTGGCACCATTTTGAGATGGCCAGAAGGAGTCGGCGAGAATCACTGACGATTCTCGACGATTCGACGAGAATCACTTAGTGATTCTCGCCGATTCGGCGAGAATCACTTGGTGATTCTCGTCGAATTTGCCTTGGACGATTTTTCGTCTTCCACCTAGGAGCTGCTCCTTGATCCTCCATGCTCCTTGTCTTCTCTTGTATATGAGCGGCCCTGTACTTGAAAGTAAGTGCACTCCAATAGAGAGAGTACACATAGGCCAACACACTGATCTGCTCAACGAGGGATTACGTCGTGCAGACCCGTGTATATTGACCTACTGCACCCTGACATTGGTGTGCACTTAGCGTGGAGAAACTGCAAGTACACCTTGAAAAAGTTTATCAAATACATAGTCTATTGACCTTAGCTTGTCCAGGGGCTTCTTCAAATCAGGTACATTGTGGATACAATACCCAACAATCTCCCCTTATTTGAAGAAGCCTAAACCCTACAAGCTAAGGTGAATAGAGCAAATGAAAAGGAAAGCAACTGAAGGCCATAAACTTAACATCATTAAGTGGAGACATCCCTTACCAATACCGAGTGCTTGGGAGCAAGCTGGAGCCACCTTAGCCTTGACCCCGAGAGGGTTATCTCCCCCTTTTCGGCTTCGGCAAATCGGGGGTCAGTAACCTTTGGCCCTTAGCTCCCCCTCAGTTCTTGCAGCTGTACTCACGCTGGAGTTCCCGGCTCCCCCTCAGCAAGATAAGCCTCCTACCGAGAATCACTTGGTGATTCTCGCCGATTCGTCGAGAATCGTCTGCGATTCTCGCCGATTTTTACTTGGCGTTTTCTCAGAATGCTGCTGAACCGGATCTGCTTCTGGATTTGTTTGAACCGGATTTTGGGAATTTCATTTGTGGGTCCCACAAACGGTCATATTTGAGAATCCTACAGTATTTATACACAAGTATTTTTTGAACAGAGATTGCGGAGAAAGAACCCGAGCACGAAACCCTAAAATCGCGATCTCTCTTCTCCGCCGCCGCCGTCGCGCTCGGGCTAGTACGTCGCCTCCGCCGATCGTTCTCCTTCCCGATCTCTGGCGACAGAAGCTTAGCAAAGCTTGCGTCTCACGTGTCTATCCAGAGATCTCTTATCTCTCGATTTGTTGACCGGGAAAACTTCCCCGTCCGAATCGATCGAGACGACCGATCCTAGAGTGACCGTTGGTAGACCTAGTTTGCTTCGCAAAGAAGTTTGGATCTCAAATCACTGCAGCAGCGCACCTTCGTCGCCGCCAACTCCGAACCAAGCCGCCGCTCGGATTGCCGCCGCCGGTTTCGGGAGATCCTCTCCAAGAGAGACCAAGGTTGTAGACTCCTCATCGACCTCGAGAACACGTCGTCGAACGAAGAGGAACACCGTAGTCTCCGAAAGAAGTTTGTATTTCATATACATTCCATATTTACTTTTGTTGTAAAGGAACTTTTGTTCCGTGTTGTAAGGGTTGGGTGCAACCCAGTTTGTGGGAGTGTTGACTTTCACGTGTGGAAGGGCTCCTTCCGTTAGTGCAGGGATTGGATTTCAATTCCGTTGGTGAAGTGACCGAGTCGTCCCTTGTTGGGGAGATAGGTCGAAGGGGGAAAGTGGATGTACCCAAGTCGGGGAACCACTATAAATTTGCTGTGTTTTCTGTGTGCTGTGTTTGTTGTTTTTTTTGTGCAGGTACATCTGTAAATTCCGCAAAAGAACCACACGTCACCTATTCCCCCCCCCATAGGTGCACATAGCCGACACTAAGTGGACTTTCAAGTGGTATCAAAGCAAAAGAGATAAAGGGAAAGGAGAGGAGCTCAAATCCTCCAGAGATAAGAAGAAGGAGCGGAGCTACATCGCTAGAAGACCAAAGACACTAAGTGAGTCTGACTCCTCAGACTCCAGTGATGATGAGGAAGCCTACTTCGGGCTGGTGGGTCGCTCGGACTCAGAAGGAGAATGCCCCCCATTTATTGGGAAGGTAAAAGCTCACACCCCTCTCTCCGACTCCGACTCTGATCCTGAGTCTCAGGATGATGAACCTGAGGATGGCCCTTCGGCCCGCGAAGCTGAACTCCTCGAAAAGTATGAGCTTCTGCTCAACACTTTCGATGAGTGCCGCAAGAGACTGAAGGCTGAGAAGAAGGAAGTAAAATTCCTTAAGGGTGAGTGTGTATCCCTAAGGGAAGAGGTCACTAGCTTGATCTCTCTCAGACAGGAGCACCTTGACCTAACTTCAAAGCACTCAGAGTCCTTGAAGCTCCTTGATCTCAAGCAGGAGGAAGTCAACAAATTGGAAGAACTACTTGCGGCAGAAAGGAAGATCGTACAGAGCTTCTCTATGCCAAAAACAGTGCTTCCAGTCGTTGACACCTTCTCTGCTCAGGCCAAAGGAGCTGGCTTGGGGCATATTGGGGCATCTGGTTCTTCATCTAGGAGGAACAAGAACCAGAGGAAGAATAAGGCCGCCAAGAAGGCCTCTGCTGATGAAAAGGGGAAGGCTCCTCTTAGTCCTGTTGCGTTCAGAAAGCCTGGCTTTCCTTGCAACCAACATGACTTTGAGTCAACATTTGGGCATCATTTCCGGCCCTCGGTTGCAAAGCCTAAGAGCCGGTATGACGGTTGGAACTTCCCCCGGAACTTTGGTGAGAGTGCCCTCAAGGCACCTTATGAGGAGATCCACATAGGAAGTTATGGTCCGTTCTCTAGCGGCCATAATGGAAAGCAGGCGCCAAAAGTCAAGCCTGTTATTCAGAAGGTGACAAAGTCATGTGACTGCCGTCACCATGAGGCCTCCACCTCCAGATCCAAGGCCCCAGCTGTACCCGTTGTTCCCAGGGTAAGGCAGGAGCCTCGGAAGAGATACAACAGGTTCGACTGTTGGTGCTGTGGCAGAGTCGGTCACTTTGCCGTGGATTGTTGGTTTAATCCAAGGAACTACGAGACTCCCCATGTTAACAATGCGAGACCGACCACTCGTAGGGTTAACCAACCGAGGGGGAGTGTGCTAACCAGGAATCTAGGACCCAAGTTCGATTGGGTTCCTAAGGCAAATTAATTTTGTTTTGCAGGAATGTCCAAAGGCCACCAAAACGCCAATCTGGTATTTGGACAGTGGATGCTCCCGGCATATGACCGGGACAAGAAGCCTGCTGCGTGATTACACTCCAGTCGAGAATGGACCCAAAGTCATCTTTGGAGGGTCAGATCGAGGAGTCACCAGAGGTTATGGTATGATTTCCAACGGTATAATCTCTATCACCGACGTGGCTTATGTTGAAGGGTTAAATCATAACCTGATCAGTGTAAGTCAGTTATGTGATAAAGGTTATGACGCTAAGTTCTGCAAGGATAAATGTCTGATAATTTCACGTACCTCCTCTGAGACGGTATTATCAGGCATTAGGAGCAGAAATATCTTCTGCTTAGATTTTCTTAGTATAGATTCATCTACCCCCGTATGCCTTGTGGCAACAGGCAGTGCTTCTCTTTGCGAACAATGACACAAGAGATTGACACATATTAATTATAAGACAATTAGTATGCTATTTTCTAAGAATTTGGTAAGAGATGCTCCCAGTATCAAGTGCATCAAGGATAGCCCCTGTCATGCATGCCAGATGGGCAAACAGACACGGGCTACCTTTAAGAGCATTGCAGACAAAGACTCTTCCCGATGTCTTTACCTGCTACATATGGACTTGTTTGGCCCAATGCAAGTTCATAGCTTGGGAGGCAAGTCATATACGCTAGTGATAGTTGATGATCACTCACGTTTACATGGGTGTTCTTTTTGAAACGAAAGTCAGATACTTTTGACATCTTCACTAATTTTGTCAAGCAGGTTCAGAACGAATTTAACTGCTCCGTGGTCAAAATCCGAAGTGACCATGGAACAGAATTCGAATCTGGTGCTATGACAGAATTTTGTGAAGAACAAGGTATCTTTCATGAGTTTTCCTCCCCGCGCACTCCTCAGCAAAATGGAGTTGCGGAGAGGAGAAATAGAACACTCATTGAAGCCTGCACGACCATGTTGAAAGATGTTTCTCTCCCGGAATACTTCTGGGCAGAGGGTGTCAATACGGCATGTCATGTACAAAACCGAGCTTTGATCAACAAACATCATCGTAAGACGCCCTATGAGCTACTGAAAGGCAGGAAACCAACCATGTCCTACTTGAGGATTTTTGGTTGCAGATGCTATGTACTGAATAATGGGAAGTACCCGCGTACTAAATTCGGTGAAAAATGCTTCGAAGGCATATTCATGGGCTATAGTTCCCATAGTCGGGCATATAGGGTCTTCAATAAGAAAACCCTAGTGGTAGAAGAATCAATAAATGTTGTATTTGATGAAGGAAGTTTGCTTAACTGCAATTCTTCCAGTAGTCTTCTTGAAGATGCAGGTGCTAGACTTGACCAGCTGAATCTGGATGAGACCCCTAAAGATGACGCACCCAAGTACATCAAAGTTTCCACCTCCACGTCAACTGAAAATGTTGAAGATCAAGATGGAACAAATCTTTTAGAAGAAAGAGAAGCACAAGAAGTAGCTGAAGCTCCAGACGCCAGACTTCTAGAGCTCCGTCACGTGAGGGATCATCCTAGAGAACAGATCATCGGAGATCCTCGTGTAGGCGTCAGAACTCGAAGAGGTACAACTAACGAAGTATTGCATCTCAGCTTCCTGTCACAGGTAGAGCCAAAGAAGTTCGACGAGGCGAACAAGGATGCGGCATGGATTCTGGCCATGCAAGAGGAACTACATCAATTCGAACGTTGCAAGGTTTGGACGCTGGTTCCCAGACCATACAAGCAGAATGTCATTGGCACGAAGTGGATTTTCAGAAACAAGCTGGATGAACATGGTGTCATCATAAAGAACAAGGCCAGGCTGGTGGCTCAAGGTTACAGACAGGAGGAAGGGATTGACTTCGACCAAACCTTCGCACCAGTCGCAAGGCTCGAGGCAATCCGGTTGTTCCTGGCATATGCTTCACACAAAGGATTCACTGTCTACCAAATGGATGTGAAATCGGCATTCCTGAACGGAGACCTGAAAGAGGAAGTATACGTCGCTCAACCCCCAGGTTTTGTCGACCCTACTTATCCCAATCACGTTTATTTTCTTAATAAGGCCTTATATGGGTTGAAACAAGCTCCACGAGCTTGGTATGAGACTTTATCTAGTTTTCTTCTTGAGAACAAGTTCTCCAGAGGTAAAATAGATAAAACATTGTTTCTCCGGGAAGTCAAAGGCAAGATTTTGCTGGTGCAAATCTATGTCGATGACATAATATTCGGCTCAACGGACAACAATCTTTGCAAAAAGTTTTCTAAACTCATGCAAGGAAAGTTTGAAATGAGCAGTATGGGAGAGCTCAAGTATTTCTTAGGCCTTCAAGTGAAACAGTCTGAGGATGGAATCTTCATCTCTCAGACGAAGTTCACAAATGAACTCCTTAAGAAATTCGGTATGGAGAGTGCAACCTCTATGAGGACTCCAATGGGATCCACCATGTCTCTAGATAAGGATGAGAAAGGTAAACCTTTCGATGAAACCAAATACAGAAGCATCATTGGATCCCTGCTCTACCTTACTGCCAGTAGACCGGATATTATGTTCTCCACATGTGTATGTGCCCGATATCAGGTGAACACTAAGGAATCTCACTATGTCGCTGCAAAGCGAATTCTAAGATACCTTAAAGGTACTCCTAATCTTGGCTTGTGGTACCCGAGGAACAATGATGTCGAGCTAATAGGCTTTTCAGATGCTGATTTTGCAGGGAGCAGGGATGACAGGAAAAGCACCTCCGGGACGTGTCAATTCCTCGGCAGGAGGCTTATCTCATGGAACAGCAAGAAACAAAATTGTGTTGCAACCTCCACAGCCGAGTCAGAGTATATCTCAGCAGGAAGCTGTTGCGCACAACTCCTTTGGATCCGAAATCAGTTGGCCGACTACAACCTTCAGTTCAAGGAAGTTCCAATGTACTGCGACTCCTCCAGTGCAATTGTCATTGCCAACAATCCGGTGTCGCACAGCAGAACGAAGCATATTGAAGTACGCTACCACTTCATTCGGGAGCACGTGGAGAACAAGGATATCTCTCTCTGTTATGTCCCCACGGACAAGCAGATTGCTGATATATTCACAAAGCCCCTAGACGAGGCAAAGTTCAATCTTTTCAAGACAGAATTGGGGATGCTCAATTATGAAGAATGAAGACTACAGAGGCATAAGCTGAGGGGGAGCCGGGAACTCCAGCGTGAGTACAGCTGCAAGAACTGAGGGGGAGCTAAGGGCCAAAGGTTACTGACCCCCGATTTGCCGAAGCCGAAAAGGGGGAGATAACCCTCTCGGGGTCAAGGCTAAGGTGGCTCCAGCTTGCTCCCAAGCACTCGGTATTGGTAAGGGATGTCTCCACTTAATGATGTTAAGTTTATGGCCTTCAGTTGCTTTCCTTTTCATTTGCTCTATTCACCTTAGCTTGTCCAGGGGCTTCTTCAAATCAGGTACATTGTGGATACAATACCCAACACAATTGACTCAAATTGACCCAAGTCAAACTAAGGTTAAAATTAGGTCAAATTGGACTATATGACTCAATTAGTCAAATCCAGGTCTCACCGTGACCTAACCAATATTAGGTCATGAGACTCGTGATCTATATATGGGAACAGTCAACTCACCTAATTCACAAAGTCAACCCCAAAGTCAATCACGACCAAGGTTACCCCAAATGGAATTTTATGAACCCAAGCCCAATTCCATTGGGTCAAGGCTTATCCCAAGTCCTATACTATGATCCATAATCTAATTTCATCCCCTACCTCTAATTTTGGCATGTCAAGGTATTCATAAGGTTTAAAGTGGAAAAATCCCAAAATCCCATAAGAGGACAAATAAATAAATGTTGATTGGAGGTTGCTTAGCCACCCACTCCTCCTTCTATGCCCCTGACTAAGCAGAGCATGCCCAGCCTTTTGGCCCCGTTCTGAGTGAACAATTGACTGCAGGAAGAGGACACCATGCTTGACTTACCACCCCCTTAGTGGCATTCTTGTTTTAAAGCCATCCGCACCTCGTTTAACCCTTCCATCATCTTCAAAAGCTTGCAAGCAGTCAGCTTAATGCCTTAGAGTGGAGCTTTTGCTGGAGAATTAGTGGATCGGACAAGCTCGTCGGAAAACACCACTACCATGTCCAGCCGCCACAATGCTCTCCATCGAGCACCAATAAGGGTCTGTTTCTTCTCCTCTCCCTCTATGCTAGCTTCCTAGATCTTTAGGCTGAGAAATCGAGCCCAATTGAGCTGAGATCCGTGAGAGGTTGGAGAGATAATCGCCAGGGAGAAGTGGGGTTGGCTGGGAATCCTTGTTTCAAATCTGCCCATGTCGGGACAATCTGGGCCATCGGCTCAAGGAAGAAGATGAGCTCGAGCCCTCTGATTTGCTTCAAGATCACCGCAGGGTCATTGTTCATGCACTATTGTTTTATTTTAATTATTATCAAATATGTTACATTATATCAGTGACTTTCAAAGTAAATTTTAAGCCACTTAGATCCTAATTTAGGGAATATGGCCAGAGATAAACATTGTAGTCATTGGTGTCTTCTTTTTGTAGGATTTTAAATCATCCCATTTGGTGACCTACATCCCCCAGAAAAGTCATTTTCTGAGGTGTGTCCTAACGGAGGGACCCTGAATGGAAATCTGCCCAACATGAAAATTGTAGCTTAGGGTGTCTAGTTTGTAGCAAAAATTGCTTGGACCCTTTTGGGCCACTGGTTAGACCAGGGTACCCTTTTGGTAGGACCTATACCTAGGCCTAAACAGGAATTATTTTTGGTGCCCACACTTCATTCCTTGTCCAAACAAGTTAAAATTTGGGCAGTGAGAAAGTCTTAGTCATATCTAGAACCTGTCCAAAATTTAGAATTTTTGGAGAATATTTTTCTATAGTTTTTCGAAAAATTTAATAAATCATGATTAATTTAATTATGTGACCTAATTAATTTAAAACTCCCCCAAATTTTGGTGGGTGGTCTTAGATGTCATGATAGTATAGGGTTAAAACTATAGCTCATTTGGAGATGTTTAGGATAGGTAATTTACCCACCCTATATATGACCTTATAAGGGTATTTTGGTCAAAAGCCACTATTTGATGGTTGAGTGGCCAAATTCCCTCATCAGAGGCTGAAATTTTGGCCACTGATATAATTTGACTTTTTACACTCACTTATGAAGTTTGGAGTGGTTTGGACTAGGGTAGCCCTAGAATTTTAGGGTAGGCCCTTTAGGGTAAATTTCTAGGGTTTGAAGAATTTGGGGTCAAAGGACCTTGGATGGACTTGAAACTTGGGAATGATGTCCATAGGGTTACTATGGTACTGTGGTTAAAATTTTAGGGCATTTGGAAGAATTTAAACCCCTTAAATCTATAACCCTAGTTTAGGGCACTAGCGTTGAAATCATAAGCTCTAATACCAAAACTTTCTGAAAAGGGCTAAGTTTTTGAATGGGTAGTTGTTTAGGGTATATATATCTCTGGAAATTTTATAATAAATTTTGGATGAATATTTTTGGTACTTTATTCACAAAGTCGTGTTTTATAATTTTCACTTAGGAATTTTTTGGAGAAAAATATACTTGATTAAATCTGATGAAACTTAGCAAAGGGGCTTGTATTCATGGTACCCATCTCTGTAAAGGTTTATGAAATTTTTGAAGAATGATATTTAGTAGTTGCTTCTTTAATTATTTAATTCTATGGAACTTTGGTAAATTTAATAATGACATTTAAATTGTCTAAAAAATTTTAATTTCTTCATCATGATGTTTCTAGTTCCTTATGAAGCCCTAGTAATTTTTACATAATTATTGGAGACATATTTGTGGCACTTCCTTCATTATATTTGATCTTAGGAATTATTTTTAATAAATCCTTTAGAGGTCAAGAACTATCTGGAAAATTATGAAAATTGGCAACCAATAATATTTCTCTGTTATTTAGTGAATAAAAATTTTAGGAGGCCATTACCTGAGAAAATCTTATTGTTCATGTTCAAATTGACTATGGCCTAGTTTTTGAGGAAAATTCAATAAATAGTAGATTAATTGGGAAAATTATGATTTTCTGAATTTAGACTATATTTATCATAATAGACCTCTGGTAAAATTTGTAGAGTTATTGGAGGAGCAGCCCCAGAGGTCGACACGCTTGGAGATAGGGCAGTCTAGTACAGGAGTTCAGACAGCTGGGACCGTGAGGCCCTTACTCTAGTAGTGTTTATTTTATTTCCACATGCGAGATCTTGTGGTGAGGAATTGTTGTATCGGGCATAAGCCCTTATTTACAGTGCTTGGTTTTGTGGACTCTCCCATCGTGGAGATATTTTACTTGATGTGATATTTCTGTGGACTTTTACTTAGAGTTTTGCTTCGCATGTTATTACTCTAATTTTGTTACTATGCTGCGATCGAATTGGCCGGCAGAAACGGCGTTTTGTGGTGATGACGCTTCCGGGCGAGAAGGTGTCACCGCAAAGCGGCGGTTCTGGGCATAAGACCCTGTGTTTTTATTTAAAAAAAAAATGGGTCTTACAAGAGATGCGGCTTATACGAGTTACAATTATGTCAATCCTACAAATGATGTTTTGGACAGTTTATTTTTTGCTCATCCAACTTTCATTCAACTCAGCAAGATGTTTCTGGATGTTTTCATCATGGATTGCACCTATAAGACTAATCGGTATAGATTGCTTTTACTTTCTATAGTTGGCTTGACTTCTACAAACTTGACTTTTTTCGCCGCATTTGTGTTCATGTCTAACGAAATAGAATGTAGTTACAAGTGGGCCTTGGACTGTTTTAAAAGTGTGTTAGGCCCTATTTCTTTGCCCAGTATTTTAATAGTTGACAGGGAGATTGCTATGATGAATGTCATACAGGCGGTATTTCCTCAAGAAAAAGTTATATTGTGTCAAGTTCATATCAGCTGTAACATATTAGCTCATTGCAAAAAACTCTTTGAAAGTGGGAAAGAATGTGAGGCATTTCTGTCTGAATGACAAGTTTTGATTAGGGCAGATACAGTCCATGATTACAATATGTGTTTCAACTTATTAATAAGCAAAATTCTGAAAAATATCCAAATGTTTTGAATTATATGGTGAGTACTTGGTTAAAACATAAAAGGAAAACTTTATTTCGGCATGGGTAGATAAGTTAATGCATTTTGGGAATACTACCACTAACCGAGTGGAGAGCGACCACAGTCATCTTAAAAAGTTTTTAGAGGTGTCCGTGTGTAACTTGACTTCAATATGGAAAACATTTGATCAAATGCTTAATTTACAACACACCGAGATTAAGCATTCTTTTGGACAAAGTTCAATACAAGTCAACACTGGTTATAGAGGATCACTATATACAAAGTTACTTGGTTATGTTTCAATTATAGCATTAGAAAAAATCAAAGGAGAAGATGAACTGGCTAAGCGGGTTGTGTAGAAGCTGCTAAATGTTTACATCAAATGCAGTACACAATGGGATTGTCATGTGCCCACGAATTAGTAACTTATATGAAACAATCGTTGGCATATCCTACGTGGATGGTTCATAAATATTGGCGTCAGTTTACTTTAAGAACATATGAGTCTACAAAAATAAAGGAGTAAGATGAACCCGTTAACATCATACAAATGGAATTAGACGGTCTACTAGAAAAGTACAATAATATTTCTGATTCTCAAAGACAAGAAATGAAACTGAAGTTGAGGGAAGTAATGGAGCCAACGACCACTCAAACCAAAGAACCAATAATGCCTCTAAAATTAAAAGGAAGACCGCGTGAAAGTTACAAAAAATTCAAAGATGATTACAAGTCTAGAAAAAGAGAACTATCTTTATTTGAGCATGTTTTGTTAGCGGAACAACGTACTCAACATAAAGCTAAGAAATTCATTCCAAGAAGAAAGACGGGGATCAACACATTTGTTGAATGCATTCGAAAGGAAATGTCGTTGTATATATCTAATTATATAGTCGATGTTGTAAATGTGATTGGTGATGGTCATTGCAGTTATCGAGTGGTGAGTAAGGCACGTGAAATGGGTGAAAATTGGCTACAAGTCTGGAGAGATCTCGCAAAAGAAATGAAAAGTTTTGAATTTTTGTACAACAACCTATTTGGAAATATGAGACAGGCGGAACTACTTTCATCTTTGGAATGCACTATAGAACCGGCTCCTTTGGACAAGTGGATGACAATGCCGGACATGGGGCTAGTGATTGCTTCTTGCTATAATGTTGCAGTTGTCCATTACTCAAAATTTCAGTCGTTCACTTTTTTACCTTTGCACTCTTCCCCTTCGGCAAGTAAAAAAACTATTTTTATTGGATTTGTGAACGGCAATCATTTTATTCAATTGCTGATGCGGGAGGATTGTCCCTTACCTGCAATAATCAGTACATGGAGGCGATATCACGCTACACTTTCCGAAGAATGGGACCTGTCATTTATTTCAAGAATCAGAGATACTGATAATATGGAAAAAAACAGAAGAAATAGTTAATTTGATGGATCATTGAAAATGAGGTACCATTGTTTTTTAATTGGTAGACAAAAGCAATACTTACGAATACAATGATTATTAATATCTCTATAATGTTTCTTCTGCAGATTATTGAACACATTTTGAATTTTTGTGAACACCAACAACTACTCTTAAGTCGTCTACGTATAGGTAAAAAATGTATTCTCTACTTCTTTTACTGAAATTGCATATAATCTAATATTTACATTTTTTAAGGCGGGAGTTGCTGAAGAAATGTGGAAATGAAAGAATTGAATGATTAAATTCCTATCACTAATGTTTTTTAAATGTATTCATATTGTAACGGACAGTTTAATGAATTATTTTCTACCACTATTATTTTTAAAATTTATTACATGTTTAAATGACTTGTTTATTAATAATTGATTGCAAATAACAATTTGGGTTATTCATAGTATGATTTGGTTGTATATAGCCATCTTTGGTTATACATAACCGTTGGTTGTCCATAGCCAAACTAGGTGTGTCCTTAACACCACTCTTTTTTTTCATTTCCCTCTTCTTTCTTTCTTAATCCCTCCCCCCCCCTTTTCTCCTCCCCCTCTTTTTCTTTCTCTTCCCGCCCCTCCCCCCTTTTTTCCCCTCATACTAGAGTGGAACCCGGCGCCCCCCCCCCCCCCCCCCCCCCGATTTCCCCATCGCGTGCTTCCCGAGTTTGCAACTCCACCGTCCACCGCTCTCCTGAGTTCGCAACTTCGCTGGTCGCTGCCCTCCTGAGTTCGCAACCCCGTCGGCCGCCGCTCTCCTAAGTTCCTACCCCGCTGGCCACCGCTCTCAGAGTTCGCAACCCCGCCGGTCGTCGCTCTGCTGAGAGTTCGCCACCCCGCCGGTGATATTACCGTTTGTCGATTTCCTTCCAGATTTCGATTCGAAGGTATGAATCTGTCATTTCCTCTGTTTCTTTTCAGTTTTTGGATTTTTATCAAATCTAGTTTTTTTTAGTTTTCCCATTCCAGAAATGCTTCTTCCTCTTTCTATAGTTCTAATTTCGTTTCTCCTTTTGCAGATTTTTTTGTTGTGGATTCGTTTCCCCCATTTCAGATTTAGGTTTTTTCTCCATTTTGTGCTTCTCATTTCAGAAATGCCTCTTCCTATTCCAGATCTAGGTATTACCCTTTAGAAGGAGATTCTATTGCATTTTGAATCCTCGTTGCACGTCGTAAGCTTCTATCTACAACTTTAATGGGCTCTCAGAATTTTCATAAAGCTTGGAGTTTTAATGCTATTCATCAGTTTTGGTTTACAATTCCAATAGTTCTTACTAAAAACTCATCCAATGTTCCCATGTTTTCATTAAAAACATCACAAATTTTTATTCATAAAACTTGGAGTTTTAATGCTATTATCTTAATAAATCCTTGATATTCAAGTTTGAGGATGTGTAGGCCATGTTTAACATTTTGGGCTGCAATAGTTTTGGGGAACACAACTTCAAAAACTCCTTGCTGAATAAGGAGCAACACTCTAGCCTTTTTTTCACTATCACTTCTTCAGTCATCCTTAGTGATACAAATTCAGATTCCTTGTTGTACTTGTTGGACTCAAACCCTTTAAAGAACATTGGAACTTGAGGATCATCGACAGTAAGCTCCCAAAGGCCGTGATAAACAAAGAGTGTATTCATCCGCATGCTCGAATATTTGTATTTCTCTCATCAAAGATAGGGGATGAGGCCTTTTGAATTCAGACGATGAAGCTCTGTTGACTTCTTTAACCAAATGTTGATTTTGGAGATAAAAATAAGCAGAGTAACAGAGAATAAAAAAATCCAGAGAAAATGCCAAAGCAAAAGATTTTCTCATTCCTACATTGTTTTCATCACATACCTTATTTCATATATAAAGTGCAGGTGGCAGAAATGGTGTCATCAAGAGTTGGTGGATAGAGTATATGCAGATAAATTAATTTGGCCCATAGGTAAAAATGTAGTGACATGTCATAAAAATTATTTGTGTGCTTTTGTAAATTAATTTGTGCTTGTTTTCATTTCACAAGCACACATAAGAAACGCAATAGTTTTACGTTGCTTATATGTGTGCTTGTGTAATGTGTTTATGTCATAAAAATTATTTGGGTTCGTGTGTATGAGTGATGAATTTATTTCTGCATATATCTAGTTTTGTAGAATGGATAAACGCAAAGAAAATGGAATCTCTGCAACATGGGAACATAACGATGTTATGTTATTTTGTGATTTGTGTATCAAAAAAATTGAGTTGGGGAATAGACCAACTACACATCATAGCAAAGACGGGTGGAATAATCTGATGAATAAATTTCACGAACGAACTGGGAAATCCTATGATAAAAAACAAAAGAAAAATAAATGGGACTAGTTAAAAATGGAATGGAAGTTATGGCGAGAGTTGAAATGGGGAGAGATTGGTTTGGGTTGGAATTCCTCATGTAAAACTATTGACGGTTCTGAAGAATGGTGGGATGAAAGATTGAAGGTTAGTTAAATTTTTTTGACATTTTTCTAAATATTGTTTTACGTCTTAATTATATTATGAATAATTTGATATATACTCTTAGGTGGTCCCTACTGCAAAGAAGTTTCGCTATTCAGGTATAACTCCATAGTTTGAGGAAAAGCTAGACAAGATGTTTAGCCAAGTAGTTGCTACGAGAGATCTTGCATGGGCCCCGAGTTCACGAAATCTGGAACATGAATCTCTTGATGAAAGTGACATGTCCGATGATGGTGATAGTCGAACTGTTGAAGATTTATCTCCTAATGCAACAAGCATGAGAGTTGATACTACCTCCATTCGACTCTCTAGCTCATCGAAAGGTAGAAAGAAGACAAAAGAAAAGGACAAGAAGAAGATTGCTGGAAGAAAGAGAGCAATGAGTTCCACTATGAAGGACATAGCAGAGACATCTCGTATAATAGGTCGTGTTATGCAGGAACCTCCAAAGATACAAATCTCCTCTACATTGTTTACCATTCCAGAAGCAATCAAAGATCTTGAAAAATATCCGGAGATTATGGGAAACTTTGACTTCTATGACTACTGCACGTTGTTTCTTAGAGATGAGAGCAACAAGGATACCTTCATGAGTATTCCTGTGGAGCTCAAAGTTAAGTGACTGAAGGCGCGACATACACAAAAAACATAGTAGGGGTCAGATGGTTATAGTTATCTGCGGGGCATAAATGTGGTTATATCTTTGTTTGTGGATCTATTTTTTTATCATTATGCAGAACAACTTGAGACTTATATTTATATGTGTGGCTGTCATAATTATTACTTTTCTTTATTTATAATAAAAGAGGGCTAGAGCACCCGATCTCCACAGTCAATTCTTTGGCTGATCCCCATCACTTTCTCCCCCCTATCTCTTTTGGTGTTGTTTTCTACACTTTTTGTTTGTTTGGTGGTGGCTCGATTGTTTTAGAGCATGAAGAATGGTCTATATGAGCAAATATGATATGTTGTTTTCTATCAAATAAGTTTTTTGTAAAATTCTGAGCTTATTTTATGCTCTGTAAGAGAATATTCATGAGCCTTGTGAAATTAAAATGTCATTATATATCAACAGAACAGTTTCCAATGGGATTAGTGGTGCTAGCTATTATACTGGTACATTTAACACTATGAACCGCCCCCCTGATGGCAGATATGTAGTTGTCCCAAGCCGTGGAAACTTCTATTTAACTTGGGAGCCTGGACAGGTTAGCTTCTATCCATTATCTATTATTTAAACTGATAATAACACATGCAATCACAACAAACAATAATAGAGCCATCTGGAGATGCTGTTTGAAGTGCAACATTTTGAGTTCTTACATGGCTAATCATTAAAAAATATCGATACAATTTCAAAAAAATATGGTCAAATCAGTGGAAGTACTGTGGTATTCAAACCTCTTTGTTTCATTTTAATCTGATTTTTATTGGTAGTTCTCCTGCCAAAATAGTTTCCTTTTACAGTTTGTTGATTGACTCTCTGCTTGCACATTATGTTCTACGTGATTGTTGGTCATAGTTTTGAAAGTCTGATAGCTTGCAGTTTATCAAAACTACAACATTGCAGTTTTGATGAACTGCACTGTAGCAGTTTATCAATATTCTAACTCTGCCTGTGACATGTTGTGATGCAACAAATGTATTTCTAATCAGTCTTTTTTGAACTCCCTTAGTCATTGTTATGTCCCGATAATTGTTTCATTTATGGATGTATGCTTTTTTCAGTGATGTACTGATATATAGCTACTATTCATTAGCAATACAAACAAAGATGAATTTTCAATCTTCACTAATTTTTGTTTATCATTTCCACATTGTTCTATGTATAGATTTTCTTTGCTAGAAGTGTAAACTAAAGCATTTAACCATGGTTGTCGAATTTTCTTTGTTATTTGTCTAATTATTTTTTTCTGATGCTCTAAGTTATATAATTAAATCCGTTATTATTTTATTTATCTGTTTGCGCAGTTACACAATGTTCTCTGATAATTCAAATAGCTCCAATGAGGAAAATCAAGAAAGTATAAATTGGCAATCGCGTCTCTCTGCAATGGTAATTTTTGATTTTGGAAGTGATCTTGACTTGGAAGAGGCATTGATGACGTCGAAAATTCCTTCCTCTCCTTACTCGTGGTTGAAAACCCTTTGGGGGAGACTTTGGAGGTTGCCCATGTGAAGATGGAGGGTCTTTCTCTGTTACAAGCCTGGAGATGAAGCTGGGATTGATCTTCTCATCTCGAATTATGAGTTGGCTAAGTCAATCAACTCTTGATATGTTCTTGGTGCTCGGACATTAGCCTCAAATTTAAGTGGTCCTTCGGGCAGACCATGTATTAGAGCCACCCGATACATTTCTTGATTGACGATCTCAATGTCCAAAATCTCTTTCTTGAAATGATCCACAAAATGAGACCAGGTCTGGTTCTCTCGTTGCCTAATCTCAAAGAGGGCTTCTAGACCGCCCTTTCTCTTTGTTGAAGTAGAAAACTTGAGCAGAAAATCCTTTCACAAATCAGTAAAGAAAGTGATGGACTGAGGACGCAGTACATAGAACCAATCACTCACTTGTCCATCAAAGGTTGTTACAAAGAGTTTGCATTTGGTAGCATCTAAAAGGGTCTTGAGAGCTACGACTGATTCAAAAGCATGAAGGTGCTTCATTGGATCAGTCTCTCTAGTGTAAATTGGCAATCGCGACTCTCTAAAGTTAGTTGGAGTTGGTTCATGCCGAACATTCTCTGAAAATGGTGACGACTCTTCTTGGTCTCCTACAGCATAAGGAAAAAAGGGAGCATAAGCTGTAGCTGTAAAGGGAGTAGGAGGATAGAAGGGAAAAGCTGTTGCGGGTGGAGCAAAGGCAGGAACTGAAGAGTAAAAATGACTTCCCTGAAAGTTTAGAAATCTTACTGGACTTCCTCGGGCAGCTTCCCGGAAGAAGTTTTGACGAGCAGCAAACTTATCATTTGGAGACCGCAAAGGGGCTGCAGGCCCTTGCAGAAAGGTTTGTGTGTAAATAAGAGGGTAGATCGGCGGATAAGCCGAAGGATAGGTTTGCTGATTCTCCAATATTTGTGTTAGATTAACAGGAGGAACTTGTGCAACTGCAAATTGCACCTCTAATCGTTGCGTGATAGCAACTAAAGCACGGTTGATTGCTTGGAACTGCTGGGCTGTATCCCGTCACAATTGTTCCAAGGTTTCCCAAAGAGGATCTTCACTAGGACTTAAAGGAGCAAGGTTCTCCGTAGGTTGATGGTCTGACATGAGTAAATGTTGATTTTCACCGTCTGTTCGAGATCTTAAGGTCGTGTGCTAACTGTTGATGCGCGAAAATGGACGTCACCAGTAGATAATGGGTGTTCGGTCTCACTAGGATGATGGAGAAGGTTGCGGGGATAGAGGAGAGGTTGATGAGGATGCGGGGATAATGGGAGGATGATGTGGAACAGTCAAGCAAATAGTTACTTTGACGGTTAGGTTTTTATGGTTGATGCCAAGAGAGGGGAGGAGAAGAGAAGAGGGGTCGCTTGCAGCAGCAACAACAAACTTCGCCCGCCGCGGCTTAAATGTCACTCTTGCGACAGCCTTTCCTTTGATTATGAATCAGTTTTACATCTTGAATTGAGTCCTTTACATAAGAGAATAAAGGGTACAAGGGGAAGCTAGAGGCTAATAAGAAGATGCCAGAGGCGCGCGGTTTGACCAGAGAGGTCGGCAGACCGCGCGGATAGTTTATCGTGCAGTTCGCAAATCAAGGTCGAGAGGACTGCGTGATCATGCCGAGAAGAACGTAAAGGTCGATGAGTCCAAGGCTAGGGAACAGGCCGCAAAGTCTTAACTGAGGAGGCCGCGCAGACTGAAAGTTGTGTCTGCAGGGTCTGCTGTGGTGGTTGGTCCTTGACTGTCGTATTGACTGTGTGTCCTCCATGAGAGGTATGGGGGGCTATTTATAGGCCCGAGGAGGTGACGGTCTTGGTAATGTCAACCTCGGTATGCCTGTGAGCTATGCAAGTAGACGAGGAGTCCACCGAGTCCGCGCCATGTTGTGCGGTTAGGGACTTGCCTACTTGAACTGATCTGTTGTTGGCGGACTGGGAAGAGTCTGCCTCTACTACACTAAGCGAGCCCGCGCCAAGCTATGCGAGCTGAGGTGTAGTATGCCTGCTACTGGGAAGAGGCTGGTGTTGGAAAGCTGGGGTACGCCTGGCAGACTGCACAACGAGTCCACCCAACTCGCGGCGAACAGGTTGAGCAGGCCGCCTCCTTCTGCTAGAGGCGTCTTTGCTGGGCAAGGAGCTTGGAGACCTGGCGGACTAAATAGAGCAGGTCGAACATGTTGTTGGATGGAGTGAGTGCTTTAAAGCCGGATTTCTCCCGGCAGACTGCATAATAAGTCCGCCCAGCTCGTGTTGGATAGGTTGAGTCCGCCTCAACTGCTGGATGGAGCCCGTTCGCTACCTTTTATTGGGTAGAAGGATAAGATCGCCCTTGCTGGAGGAGTGAGCTCGCCACCTTCTGGCAGGCTGGAGTTGAGTCCGCGTTGTGTTGTGTGGTCAAGTGAAGAGTTGTCGGTCCTGCTGCCAAGTCCTTCCTCAGGCGGACTGAGACCGAGTCCGCCCACTGCTGTCAGACAGGTGGAGCAGGTCGCTAGATGTCGTGCGGGTTGACGGTCCTGCTGTCGTCCACCCTCCTTGGGCGAACTGAGACCGAGTCTGCAAACTGCTAGTGTTGATGCACGGAAACGACACCGGGGGACAACTAACACGGAGGGGAGCGTGTTCGGTCTCGCATGCTAGGAGAGGAAGAGGATGGAGGAAGGAAGGAAGCCTCTGAGTGCTCGAGAGTAGAACAAGCGGCTTGTCAAGGAGGTTGCGGGGATAGAGGAGAGGCTTGATCAACTGAGAGGGTTGACCAAGAGAGGAGGAGGAGGTTGATCAGGAGCTGTCGAGCAAACGGCTAATATGACGGTTGTGCTTGCAGGTTGGTTGCTGAGAAGAGCTGAGCTGAGCAGAGGACAAGGCTTGCTGAGTAGAGAGCGAGACTTGCTGAGCAGAGAGCAAGACTTGCTGAGTAGAGAGTAAGGAGAGGGAGCCGCTAGTAGTGGCAACAACAGACTTCGCCCGCCGCGGCTGAAATGTCACTCTTGCAACGGGCTTTCCTTTAATTAATAGCGAGAGGTTACAAGCTTACTAGTACACCTTCACAACAAAGCATTAAAGGGGTACAAAGAGAAGCTGGCGGCTAATGGAGAAGGAGTTGCGAGACTAAAGAAAAGAAGCTGTCAGAGACTAAGTAAAAGAGGCTTCCTGAGCTGTGGTGGACTAGAAAACTGAGTCCGCGGTGCTTGCTGGATCAACTGCAGGTAAGAGGACTGCGCGGACAGGAAAACGGAGTCCGCAGGGTCTGCTGGCAAGCCTTGTTTCCTCCTCCGGGCGTCTTGGGCGTGCAGAATGAGAGGCACCCGAGGCTATTTATAGGCCCGGGGAAGATCTTCTAGAAGCGGGGCCCGGTGATGTTAGCATGACGACCTGCGCGGACTCCACGGACTGGAAAATGGAGTCTGCCAAGCTGATGGGAGAAGCAAGCTGTCGAAAGCCGGGAGAGAACGGAGGCCACCCCCTTGCGGGAGGCCTAGGCAGGACTCCGGGGGGAGTCCACCCGGTAGGAGAGGAGGCCGCCCCCTAGCGGGCGGCCTGGGGCGGACTCCGGGTGGAGTCCGCCCGGCAGGGCCGAGGGCCGCCCCCTAGCGGGTGGCCTAGGCGAACTCCGGGGGAGTCCGCCCGACAGGAGTCGGGACCGCCCCCTAGCGGGCGGCCTGGGCGGACTCCGGGTGGAGTTTGCCCGGCACGGCCGGGGCTGCCCCCTCGCGGCCGGCCTGGGCGGACTCCGGGAGGAGTCCGCCCGGCTAGAGCCGGGTCCGCCCCCTAGCGGGCGGCCTGGGCGGACTCCGGGAGGAGTCCGACCGGCTAGAGCAGGAGGCCGCCCCCTGCGAGCGGCCTGGGCGGACTCCGGGGGGAGTCCGCTTTGCTGGATGCGAAGCGGGCGCCCTCCTGCGGGCGAGATCCAGATGGTTGGCTGCCTCCTACAAGGAAAAGCACTGCACGATTAGCGGGCCTAACCGCATGGCCTGCGAGGGTGAGCTATGAGGAATAGCCCGCCGTCCCGCAGGGCATGCTGTTGCTAGGAGACCTAGACGGGCAGGGAAAACTGTCCGCCTACACTGCGACTTGTCGCGATCAAAAGGGAGAGTCTAAGGAGCGTGACTAGCCAGCTGGCTACCTTGGGAAGGATCGCCGATTTCTGGGTTAACATAATCCCCGCACTTTTTTAAGTTCCGAAGGAAACTTCGAAAAAGTTGGAGACCCACGAAAATCGTGATCCATCCCAACAGAAAGAAAAATGGGGAAGGAGAGATAGAACCTGAAGTCTCCCCTTAGAAGTTTGGTGCTGCCTGTCTATTTTCCTGCAAGAGGAAAGTTAAAGTAGACATGTATGGGCGGTACATCGAGTGTGTACCTGAGTTTGCTTTTGCAAAACGAAGAAGGTGTGTCTTCCATTAAGCTCTGCAAAATAAAAGTGAGAGGAAAACAGAAAACATAATAACTTTCAAGTACCTGATGGAGTCTTGTAAGCACCCGTTATCCTCTGCAAAAATGGAAGGATAAAGAGTATACAAGAACGAAGAATGAGCTGCAAGTACCTAGAAGAAACTTGCAAGTCTTTGCCTTCTCTACAAAAGAAGAGTTAAAGGTATGCACAGTGTATGAAAGTAACTTTCACGTACCTGTGAAAGGGCTTGCAAGTGGCTGCTGATCTCTACAAGGAGAAGAGTTAGAATTAAAACATGCAAATGAAAGAAGCTTGCAAGTACCTGGGAGGAGGCTTGTAAGTGTTTGATGTTCTCTGCAAGAAGAGAGTTAGAAGCCAACAAGATATGAAAAATAGCTTGCAAGTACCTGTGAAGAGAAGCTTGCAAGTGTTTGCTTATTCACTGCAAAGAGAAAAGAGTGAGCGGCATGCATATCATAATGAACTAAACTGCAAGTACCTGGATGAGGCTTGCAGGTGTTAACTGTTGATAAGATAAGATTGATATGATCCAAGTAGTAAGGGAAATGCCTGATGAACACTTTATCATGAAGCCCAGATTAATAAACCGAGTGCTAATCTGTTGATATGGTTTGATAGACATGATCAGATTAGCAGAGAAGCAACTTGACGAATTCTGCCAATCTTAACTAGATTGTCATAGCATGGCTTGACGAAAGGAGAGTAAGATTCTCTGGGTGGCGAGTTGAAGCTCTGTGAATCTTCGTCTGATAACGCTTAAGCGAGCGGTGAATAGAAGATGAGAGCAATAGAGCTTATATAAGTAGAGAGTATACGAGTCATCATCCGATATAGCTTTGAACAAGCAATTCATATAGGATGAGCATGAGCAAAGCGGATGTTTGCTAATCCTTCTTGTTCACCTGTGAAAGAAGGGAAAAGACAAAAAGAGGTCTATACTGAATGACTAAAGAAGGTGAATGCTGTCACAGGTGTTCCCCGTGGGCCTTATGCATCACTTGCCTGATGGTATAGTCCTACTCAAAGCGGGCTGGCCGCGCATCCTCAAGGAGGGCACAAAAGAGAAAAGCAAGGGAAAGTCCTGAGAAGGACCGCTAGATGACTACTCTCTTGCCCTGGGGCACAAGCATCACTGATCAATGAGACTAGTTGCGCCAAGGGCCTATTGCTTGTCTGTGGATTGATCAGTGGAGTTGTGGGAACACACGAAAGCACAGATCGAGAGTACCAGAGAGTGTTCGGCCATCACAGCTGTGAGATGATCAAAGAGACCTCGCTTGATCGTCATTGCTTGTCAGCAAAGATCACCGTAACTGTAATGTATCCTTTGCGAAGCATAGCAGCGCTAACACATGGGGCTCCCCTAGCTTTGTGTTAGATGCCGACTAGGATCCAAAGTGTATTCCTCTGCAAGAGTTGGATGACACCCACTACACATGCGAAAACTCCTCGCGATATGTGGTCGTTGTGGTCTTACACCGGAATCCAATCTCGAGGGGGCCTATAGCAAGACTTGGCGATATCTGATATATCTTTGGCAAAAAGAGAAAAGATAGAGGAAGGAGCATCATAAGAGAGGAACTGTGTCAGTATGAGATCCCAGATAAAAGTTTTGTTGAAAAGCAAATAAAGAACACTGGAGTGTTTGGTAATGAGAATGTTCGAAGAAAGAGTAAGGGTAAGAGTTGAGATAACCCATTAGAGTTGAGATAAATTGGAGGACTGTGAAGTCCATTACTTGCTTAGAATAGCCTGCACACCCTCGGTCGGAATGAAGCACTCGACAGTGTTGTTGACAATGAGGAGAGAAGGTTCTTCGACTTAATTCACTCCTCTTGAGGAGCAAGGAACATCTGCAACTTCTTTGCCCTTGGAAGTTGCTGGATCAGGGCGATTTCTTTAGGGAGAAGGTCACGCATCTTACCTTACTGGAGCTCCTTTGCACAAGACGGAATGCTCGGCAGTGCTCGGTCAAGTGACCTGGCTCTTTGTGGAATTCGCAGTAAGGTTCTGAACCTCAACATCTTTGTCAGCTGGTCGATGGCTTCTTGTAGTTGGCCCTAGGCTCACTTGATGCATGATTTCAGTTCGGACTCGTGCGAGTCATTGTCTTGATGTTGATAGACTGCAGCTGCTTGAGAAGATGGAGCTGGTGGCAGTAGCGGTTGATCTTGAGCACGACCATGGCTTGGAAAGGAGTATGGGTGGCGTTGAAACCTTCTCTCCTTCCTTGACTCTTGGTAGATCCTTGGAGCACGAACATTGGCTTCAAACTTGAGAGGCCCTTCACGAAGACCGTCGATAAGAGCCACTTGGTACATCTCTTGATCAACGATCTCGATGTCCAGAATCTCTCTCTGGAATCGATCAACAAATTGAGACCAAGTTTCATCACTGCGCTGCATGATCTCAAAGAGGGCTTCAGGACAACCCTTTCTCTTGGTAGAGGTGGAGAATCTGAGAATAAACTCCCTTCGTAGATCAACGAAGGAAGTGATGGAGTGAGGTTGGATGTCATAGAACTTGTCCCTCACTTGCCCATCAAAGGTTGTTACAAGGAGTTTGCACTTGGTTGCATCTGACAGAGTCTTGAGAGCAACGACCGATTCAAAGGCTTGGAGGTGCTTTACTGGATCAGCCTCTCCAGTATAGATTGGCAGTCGAGGCTCTCTGAAGTTTGCTGGAGTAGGTTCATGGCGAACGCTCTCGGCAAAGGGTGAAGGCTCTTCCTGCTCTCCCACAGCATAGGGATTAAAGGGAGCATAGGCTGTAGCTGTAAAGGAAGCAGGAGAATAGAAGGGAAAAGCTGCAGGAGCAAAGACAGGAGTTGGGGGCAAGGATGACTTCCTTGAAAGTTGAGAAATCTTGCAGGACTTCCCCGGGCTGCTCCCCGGAAGAAGTTTTGATGAGCTGCAAACTCTTCATCTTGAGGTCTCAAAGGGGCTGCAGGCCCTTGCGGAAAGGTTGGGGTGTAAGGAGGATAGAACGACGGGCAAGCTTGATAATAAGCTTGTTGATGCTCTGATGTTGGTGTTGGATTGATTGGAGCAGCTGGAGCAGCTGGAGAAGTTGTTGGTTGAGAGTCTAATCGCTGCGTGATTGCAGCAAGGACTTTGTTGATGGCTTGGAAATTGTTGAGCATTCTCACGGCGCGACTGCTCAAAAGCTTCCCAGAGAGGATCATCTCTAGGACTTGGAGTAAAGTTCTCGGCTGGTTGGTTATCTGTCATGGCTGACTGTCGTTGTTCACCGTCTGATCGGATTTGAAGGCCGCGTGTTAACTGTTGATGCACGGAAACGGCACCGGGGGACAGCTAACACGGAGGGGAGCGTGTTCGGTCTCGCAAGCTAGGAGAGGAAGAGGATGGAGAAAGGAAGGAAGCCTCTGAGTGCTCGAGAGTGGAACAAGCGGCTTATCAAGGAGGTTGTGGGGATAGAGGAGAGGCTTGATCAACTGAGAGGGTTGACCAAGAGAGGAGGAAGAGGTTGATCAGGAGCTGTCGAGCAGACAACTAATATGACGGTTGTGCTTGCAGGTTGGTTGCCGAGAAGAGATGAGCTGAGCAGAGGACAAGTCTTGTTGAGCAGAGAGCAAGGCTTGCTGAGCAGAAATCAAGACTTGCTGAGTAGAGAGCAAGGAGAGGGAGCCGCTAGCAGTGGCAACAACAGACTTCGCCCGCCGCGGCTTAAATGCCACTCTTACGACGGGCTTTCCTTTAATTAATAGTGAGAGGTTACAAGCTTACTAGTACACCTTCACAACAAAGAATTAAAGGGGTACAAAGAGAAGCTGGCGGCTAAGGGAGAAGTAGTTTCCAGAGACTAAAGAAAAGAAGCTGCCAGAGACTAAGTAAAAGAGGCTGCCTGAGCTGTGGAGGACTGGAAAACTGAGTCCGTGGAGCTTGCTAGATCAACTGCAGGTAAGCTGTGGAGGATTGCGTGGACAGCAAAATGGAGTCCGCAGGGTCTACTGGCAAGCCTTGTTTACCTCCTCCGGGCGTCTTGGGTGTACAGAATAAGAGGCACCCAGGGCTATGTATAGGCCCGGGAAAGATCTTCTAGAAGCGGGGCCTAGTGATGTCAGCATGACGACCTGCGTGGACTCCACGGACTAGAAAATGGAGTCTGCCAAGCTGATGGGCGAAGCAAGCTGTAGGAAGCCGGGAGAGAATGGAGGTCGCCCCCTTGCGGGCGGCCTGGGCAGACTCCGGGGGGAGTCCGCCCGACAGGAGCAGGAGGCGGCCCCCTAGCGGGCGGCCTGGGGCGGACTCCGGGTGGAGTCCGCCCGGCAGGGCCGGGGCCGCCCCTAGCGGGCGGCCTGGGCGGACTCCGGGGGAGTCCGCCCGGCGGGAGCTGGGGCCGCGCCCTAGCGGGCGGCCTGGGCGGACTCCGGGTGGAGGCCGCCCCCTCGCGGGCGGCCTGAGCGGACTCCGGGAGGAGTCCGCCCGGCTAGAGCCGGGGCCGCCCCCTAGCGGGCGGCCTGGGCGGACTCCGGGAGGAGTCTGCCCGGCTAGAGCGGAGGCCGCCCCCTGCGGGCAGGCCTGGGCAGACTCCGGGGGGAGTCCGCTTGGCTGGCTGCGAAGCGGGTGCCCTCCTGCGGGCGAGATCCAGATGGTTGGCTGCCTTCCTGCAAGGAAAAGCACTACACGGTTAGCGGGCCTAACCGCATGGCCTGCGAGGGTGAGCTACGGGAACAGCCCGCCGTCCCGCAGGGCACGCGGTTGCTAGGAGACCTAGACGGGCAGGGAAAACTGTCCACCTACACTGCGACTTGTCGCGATCAAAAGGGAGAGTCTAAGGAGCGCGACTAGCCAGCTGGCTACCTTGGGAAGGATCGCCGATTTCTGGGTTAACAACTAGCGAGCAGGAGGGTTGGTCTTCGACTTGGTGACCAGGCTGACTGAAGTAGCAGGTCACGCAGGTCACTCCCACTGCTGAAGTCCACTCCCGCTGGATGGGCAGGCTTGTCGCCCCTGCTGGGCAGTTTGATGCTTGTTGCTTTGGGCGTCCTGAGTTGTTGTCGCATGCCTGGTGACCTGAAGCTTGTCGCGCACTCTTGGGCGACCTGGAGGCAGGTCGCATACTTCTTGGCAGACTGGGACGTGGCGTAGAGTTTTCCACACCTGTAGAATAAAGGGGCGGTCGCTTGGCGATGATATAACCCGACTTGCTAGCCGGGCGACCTGTAGGAGCGGGCTGAAGAGCAGACTGCGCCTCCTAGTGAGCATGTCGTTACTGGGCAGTCTAGGCGGATGACAATGCTGGTCCGCCACTTTGTTGGGTAGTCCACACCTATTGTAGTATATCAAACTATTGTGCGGTTAGCCAATCTAACTGTGCGGGCTGCAGGGGCGGACTTTAGAAGCAGTCCGCAGCCCCTACAGAACAGACGGTTGCTGCGCGACCTAGGTGGTCAGACCGGGGAGACCGCCCTAGCCACGCGGCCTGAGCGGACAGAGAAGTCTGTCCGCCCATCATAGAGGACATCATGTTGCGACCTCCGAGAGGAACTCGGAGCAGGCCAACTTGCGAGCTAGCTATCTTGGGAGGGATCGCCGATTTCTGGGTTAACACCTACATCTTCATCTTCTAATTCTTGAATCATATTTATATCTAATGTTTGATCATGTGATTGCCCATTTTGATTAAAAATATTCAAATCAATTGTCATGTTCCCAAAATATAATTTCATTAATCCATTACGACAATTAATCAATGCATTGAATGTAGCTAAAAATGGTCGTCCGAGAATGACAGGTATTTGACAACGAGTGTTAGCAACTGGTTGTGTCTCTAGCACTATAAAGTCTACTAGAAAGATGAATTCCCCTATTTTAATTAGCACATCATCTATTTCTCCCTTTTGTATCTTAATAGAGCGGTCTGCTAGTTGAAGAGTGACCTTAGTAGGTTTTAATTCTCCTAAGTCAAGTTGCTCATAAACAGAATAAGGAAGCAAATTGACTGCAGCTCCTAAGTCTAATAAGGCTCTATTAATAAATTTATTCCCTATACTACATGAGATAGTAGGACATCCATTGTCCTTGTATTTAGCAGGGATTGTGCTTGTTAAGACATTTGATATATTAGAGGGTAAAAATACTTTCTTAGGTACATGAGTTTGCTTCTTCTTGGTGCACAAATCTTTAAGAAATTTTGCATAATTTGGAACTTGTTGAATTGCATCAAGAAGAGGAATATTAATTTTTACTTGCTTGAAAACCTCTAACATTTTTTCCATTTGCGCTCAATTTTTATTACTTTTTAATCTTTGTGGATAAGGTATTTCATTATTCAAATTTATCTCAGTTGTGTTTTCAGGCTTCTCATTACATTGCTCTACTTTATTATCCACTTTTTACCATATCTTAAAACAGTTATAGCATTGACTTGACTCTCTTTTATATGGTTTACTGCCTTAAGGTCTCTTGGACTAGTGATGGGTTGACTAGAAAAAGTTCATCTTTCTCTCTCGCTAATTTGAGACACAATTTGCCCAACTTGGTGTTCTAATCTAGCTATGGCTTATGAATTAGTACTCATTATTTGACTAGATGTCTGCATGAATTTAGTTAGGGCTTCAAATGTTTGCGATGTTGATTTCACTAAAACTTCTACACTTTTCTTAAAATCAGAAAGTTTATTATTAAATCCAGGACGTTGAAATTGTTGATTAGAATTTAAATTATTAAAATTTTGAAATTGCAGTTCTTTAAAATTTTGATTTAATGGCTTAGAGTTAGGATTATTTATATTGTTGCTATTATTATTTTGTGAATAAAAGTTTGAATTACCATTTTGCTTCCATGAAAAATTAGGATGATTTCTCCAACCTAGATTATAATATTGAGAATATGGGTCATTTTTGGGGTTTTGAAAGGTAGCATTCATTTGTTCATAATTTAAATTACTTTCTAAATAAGGGTACTCTTCTCCTATGTGTGATGGATCTTCACAATTAGGACATACATAAATTTGATTAACTTGTTTATTCTTAATGTCTAATTCATCTAATCTACGGACAAGTGCGTCGATCTTAGCCTCACACACAGTAGTAGGGTCAATAACATGCATACCATTTTTATAGGCCATTGATTTTTCATTAATTGATTTATTAGACCTATCATAAGAACTCTCTTCCCATTGTCCAGTTTTTTCCGCTAAGTTTTCAAAAAATTCCCAAGCCTCATCTTCAGTTTTATCCATAAAATTTCCTTGACATATAGATTTTAGCATAGTTTTTGTGTTAAAGTTTAAGCCTTCGTAAACAATTTGACATAGTCTCCGCTTTTCTATAGCATGATGAGGGCATAATGTTAACAGATTTTTGAATCTATCAAAATACTTCCAAAATGTTTCCCCAGGAATTTGTGAAAATTGATTTATTTCATTCCTAATCTTTGCAGTTTTATGATTAGGATAAGATTTTCTAAGAAATACTTTAATAAATTCATCACAAGTATTTATAGAATCTACGGGTAAACTATGCAACCATTTCTTAGCGTAATCCTTTAACGCAAAGGGAATGAAACGAAGCCTAAGTTTTTCTTCAGTTAAGTTTTGTAATTTCATCATAGAACAGACCTCTTCAAATTCACTTATAGAGATATACACATCTTCGTTACCGGCTCCTAGATATTTTGGTTGCATATTCACGTAGTGAGGTTTTATTTCAAAATTATTTGTAGTAGATATAGGTAATCTAATACATGAAGGTAGTGTTGTTCTCATTGGATAACACCTATCACGTAGAGCAATATTTGGATTCGCTTCAGCCATAACTAAAATTTCAAATTCAGATCTTACTAAGCATTTTATCGAATCTCTAATCCAAATGTGCATACACTATGAGGATGAAGATTGATGATTCAAACTAAATTGATTTTTAAGAAAAAATCTTTTAGATATATTTTTCAATAATTTTTTTTGTTGTTGTTAATTTTCAAATTTTATATCTCGCCTACTCGTTAGACAGGTAAGTGTAAGATCAGTGGTCGCACTACGTACTGTTAGACACCACCTCTCTTTCGGGGGATACTGGCTCACCCCTAACCACTTTCCTAGACACCAACAAATACGCTTAATATAAAGATGAAATTTACAAATTTTAAATTTCACAAATTCGTTAGCCCGATAAACGTAAGGTTAGTGGTCGCACTATATACCGTTAGACACCACCTTCCTTTCGGGGGATACTGGCTCGCCCCTAACAGTTTTCTTAGACACCAACTAGTTAGGAAATTTTGAAAATGTAAATTAATTAACCCTTTTTATAATAATTATTCTCTAATCTAATAATTCGAAGAACTAAAGAGAAATAAAAACTTCCCCGACAGTGGAGCCAAAAACTTGATGGTAAAATTTCAAAGCACTATACTAACAACATAATATGATAAACAGTTAAGTCTATAGTTGTTATAATGCAAGAAATTTCAAGTAATAAAAACCGCAAGTGCACGGTGTACAATTGTAGTGTCTATGCAAGTACGAGTCGATCCACAGAGAAGTTCAATTTTTCTTTAATCCAGACGAACTATAAATAAAAGGTTGGATTGATTAGTCTTTAACAAAACGAGACCTAAATTTGAGAAAGATAATGTGGAATAATATATTTCGGATGCAATTTTAAATAAAATATTTAATATATGATTTTAGGATCGGAGTAATAATTTATCGCATCATGAAAAGATATTCTAAGTTATGATTCAAAGAAAAACCTTTATTTTTATAATTTATCAAATTATTTTGTGTTTTCCTTTCCACATGTCACATCAAAATCACTTAAGCATGTGATATATGCGAGCAATACAAGACAAAATTAGGTGATAAAAATCGATAGAGTGCGCCACGAATGAGTCCAAAAACTTTCCTAACTTACTAAGAATATTTCGTATGTGTTTGCGCTATATAGCATCAAACTTTCGAAGGAATGTGATATGCGCATTTAGACTACGTACACAAATATCAAAGCTTCATATTAAAATTTCCGGATTCAAGTGGCATGAATGAACGCTGAGTAATTATAATAATCATACAATTAAATCAGTAATTATATTGCACCCGAAACAAAATGAAACTACTCATGCATGATTTGTTTTAAAAACATTTTAGGAGAGATCATTGTAGAAGAACATATAAGCAAAAAAATATTTTATTTATCCACAAAAAAACTTACAAACTTGCGCGGAGCGCATACATGAGCTTCATCCAAGTCTTCTTCCTCTCAATCAATACCTCTCAAAAAACTCTCAAATACAATGCAAGAAAACTCTCACTCTGTTCAAAGCTTTGATGTCCTCTTCCCTCACTAAGAAACCTCCATTTATAGAAAACTTCTCAAAAAATTTGAGCGGCAAAATTTGTAACGGCTTTGACCCCAAAAATGCTGAAATTAATTATGCTCCCATGAATGAGTGTGTGACCCCCATCCCCCATTGAATTTGCATGTAACGTCAAAACCAACATTTAATTCTCCTCCAATTGCTGAAATAAACTTAGCGTTAATGGCTGAATTTAACACTTATTTACATAAAAATAAAATAAAAGACTGTAGCCACCACCCAAAGTGGGTGTTGATCCATAAAACTTGTTCTAGCCTGGTTGCATAGTCTTCCGAGTTTCGTCTCATTTTTTTTCGTCAGAAATCTCGACCGTGCATTGCATCGATCTCATTTAACACTTATTTAACAGTCTGTAATTACACAAATAATAACCCCGTGAAAAACATCATTTTACATAAAATATAATAAAAGAAGTTATGAAATTAATAAACAATATGTGCGTACTAATAAATAAAAATACTAAAATAAACCTAAAATATTATAAAATAAGTACATTTTGTTGATATCATCAGCGGGGTTGAGAACTCTCAGGAGAGCGACGTCCGGCGGGGTTGCAAACTCAGAGAGCGGCGGCCGGCGGGGTTGCGAACTTAGGAGTGCGGCGGCCGACAGGGTTGTGAACTTAGGAGAGCAGCGGCCGGCGAAGTTGCGAACTTATTAGAGCGGTGGCCGGCAGAGTTGCAAACTCGGGAAGCACGCGGAGGGGGGGGGGGGGGGGGGGGGGCAAAGAGAAAAGAAAAACACAGCTGGAGTAGTGTTATCCCATGACTTTTCAAATAGACAGATAAAAGTGCTTTTTGACTAGTTCGTTTTTGACCGGCAGATAAAACTAACAGCTTAATTAGCACTGTGACGTTTTGGAGAAAATGAAAAGGAAGTGAAAAACCTTCTCAAACAAGCCCTAAGAACTCGTCCAATGTTCCCCTGTTTTCATTAAAAGCATCACAAATTTTTTTTCATAAAACTTGGAGTTTTAATGCTATTACCTTAATGAATCCTTGATATTCAAGTTTGAGGATGTGTAGGGCATGTTTAACATTTTGGGCTGCGATAGTTTTGGGGAACATAACTTCAAAAACTCCTTGCTGAATAAGGAGCAACACTCTAGCCTTTTTTTTCACTGTCACTTCAGATTCCTTAGTGATACACATTCAGATTCCTTGTTGTACTTGCTGGACTCAGACCCTTTAAAGAACACTGGAACTTGAGGACCATCGACAATGAGCTCCCAAAGGCCGTGATAAACAAAGTGTGTATTCATCCACATGCTCGAATATTTGTATTTCTCTCATCAAAGATAGGGGTTGAGGCCTTTTCAAATCAGGCGATGAAGCTCTGTTAGACTTCTTTAACCAAATGTTGATTTTGGAGATAAAAATATGCAAAGCAACAGAGAATAAAAAAACCAAGAGAAAATGTCAAAACAAAAAACTTTCTCATTCCTTCATTGTTTTCATTACATACCCTGTTTCATATATAAAGCGCAGGTGGGAGAAATGGTGTCGTCAAGAGTAGGTGGATAGAGTATATGCAGATAAATTAATTTGGCCCATGGGTACAAAAATAGTGACATGTAGTAAAAATTATTTGTATGCTTGTGTAAATTAATTTGTGCTTGTTTTCATTACACAAGCACACATATAAGCAACGCAATAGTTTTGCGTTGCTTATATGTGTGCTTGTGTAATGTGTTTGTCATAAAAATTATTTGGATTCGTGTGTATGAGTGATGAATTTATTTATTTTTGCGTATGTCTAGTTTTGCAGACTGGGTAAACACAAAGAAAATGGAATCTCTGCAACATGGGAACAAAACGATGTTATGTTATTTTGTGGTATGTGTATCAAATAAATTGAGTTGGGGAATAGACCAACTACACATTAGCAAAAGACGAGTGGAATAATCTGATGAATAGATTTCGTGAACAAATGAGGAAATTTTATGATCAAAAACAAATGAAAAATAAATGGGATCAGTTAAAAAGGAATGAAAGTTATGGCGAGAGTTGAAACGGGGAGAGAATGGTTTGGGTTGGAATTCCTCACGTAAAACAATTGACGCTTCTAATGAATGGTGGGACGAAAGACTGAAGGTTAATTTAATTCTTTTGACGTTTTTCTAAATATTGTTTTATGTCTTAATTATATTATGATTAATTTGATATATACTCTTAGATGGTCCCTACTGCAAAAAAGTTTCGCTATTCAGGTATAACTCTACAGTTTGAGGAAAAGCTAGACAAAATGTTTAGCCAAGTAGTTGCTACGGGAGATCTTACATGGGCCTCGAGTTCATGAAATTTGGAGATTCATGAATTTGTTGATGAACGTGACATGTCCAATGATGGTGACATTCAAAATGTTGAAGATTTATCTCCTAATGCAACATTCATGAGAGTTGATACTACCTCCAGTCGACCATCTAGCTCTTCGGAAGGTAGAAAGAAGACAAAAGAAAAGGACAAGAAGAAGATTGTTGGAAGAAAGAGAGCAATGAGTTCCACTATGGAGGACATAGCAGAGACATCTCGTGTAATAGGTCATGTTATGCAGGAACCTCCAAAGATACAAATCTTCTCTGCATTGTTTACCATTCCAGAGGCAATCAAAGAGCTTGAAAAATATCTGGCGATTATGGGAGAATTTGACTTCTATGACTACTGCATGTTGTTTTTTAGAGATAAGAGCAACAGGGATACCTTCATGAGTATTTCGGAGGAGCTCAAAGTTAAGTGGCTGAAGGCGCAAATACACAAAAAACACAGTAGGGGTCAGATGATTGTAGTTATCTGCGGAGCATGAATGTGGTTGTATCTTTGTTTGTGGATCTGTTTTTTTATCATCATTATGTAGAACAATTTGAGACTTATATTTTATATTTGTGGCTGTTATAATTATTACTTCTCCTTATTTATAATAAAAGAGGGCTAGAGCAACCGATCTCCACAGTCGATTCTTCAACTGATCCCCATCACTTTCTCCCTCATATCTCTTTTGGTGTTGTTTTCTACACTTTTTAGTTTGTTTAGTGGTGGCTCGATAGTTTTAGAGCATGAGGAATGGTCTATATGAGCAAATATGATATGTTGTTTTCTGTCAAATAATTTTTTTGTAAAATTCTGAGCTTGTAAAGTGAGACATGATATTCATTTTCAGCTCTATAAGGGAATATTCGTGATCCTTGTGGAACTAAAATGTCGTTATATATCAACAAAACAGTTTCCAGTGCGATTAGTGGTGCTAGCTATTATACTGGTACATTTAACACTGAACCGCTCCCCCCGATGGCAGATATGTAGTTGTCCCAAGCCGTGGAAACTTCTATTTAACTTGGGAGCCTGGACAGGTTAGCTTCTATCCATTATCTATTGTTTAAACTGATAATAACACATGCAATCACAACAAACAATAATAGAGCCATCTGAAGATGATGTTTGAAATGCAGCAATTTGAGTTCTTATATGGCTAATCATTACAAAATATCGATACAATTTCAAAAAAAATATTTTCAAATCAGTGGAAGTACTGTGGTATTTAAACCTCTTTGTTTCATTGTAATCTGATTTTTATTGGTAGTTCTCCTACCAAAATAGTTTCCTTTTACAGTTTGCTGATTGGCTCTCTGCTTGCACATTATATTATACGTGATTGTTTGTCATAGTTTTGAAAGTCTGCTAGCTTGCAGTTTTGATGAACTGCACGGTAGCATTTTATCAATATATTCTGCCTGTGACATGTTGTGATGCAACAAATGTATTTCTAATCAGTCTTTTTTGAACTCACTTAGTCACTGTTATGTCCAGATAATTGTTTCATATATGGGTGTATGTTTTTTTCTGTGATGTACTGACATATAGCTACTGTTCATTAGCAATACAAACAAATATGAATTTTCAATCTTTACTAGTTTTTGTTTATCATTTCCACATTGTTCTATGTATAAATTTCCTTCGCTAGAAGTGTAAACTGAAGCATTTAACGACCATAGTTGCCGAATTTTCTTTGTTATTTGTCTAATTATTTATTTCTGATGCTCTAAGTTATATAATTAAATCTGTTATGATTTTATTTATCTGTTTGAACAGTTATACAATGCAGTCCGATAATTCAGATAGCTCCAGTGAGAAAATTCAAGAAAGAGTGACTTGTTTGGTCAATCAAATTCGAGAAATTTTGGCTCACCATGACAAGTCATCGGCTTTATCTATGGTGCACAGTAGGAGTTCTTCATCCAGCAAAATCCATGTGTGATATCACACCAATCAGGGGATAAATGGATCGAAGAACTGCTAAATGGACATCCCATTAGAATTTAGGAGAATTTACGGATGTCAAAGCGTATTTTTCTCGATCTACTGCATGTGCTTGAAGAACATTATGGGCTACATAGTTCAAGGAGAACTACCTTACGAGAAGTTCTTGTTAGAATATTTAATTATATGCCCGCGCGTGTCAGGACCGACTCGGAACGACCCAACAGGTTACGTGTCACTAGAGTGTAACGGCTCTACGCTGGAGATACTATATAAGGCCATTCCACACCGATGAGCCTTAGTGGACTATCTTGAGCGGAGCCTTCTACATTCTCAAGATAACCGTTTAGGGTTTCGCTCTCCCGCTCCTGTCCGCTCTCTCGTTCTTCCCGATTTACAGCGCTGCCGCTCGTCTTCGCGAGAAGGAACGTCGCTCTAGATTTGGCGGATAGTTTGTAGATCCGGTTGGTTTCGTCGCTGCTTTTCATCCTGCTGCAGTCAGAGATCTGGTCGTCGTTGCCGATCGGAACGTGGAGGATTCACGTGTTTCTCCTGGCCGATCGGGAAGGACTCCCGTGCTCTGATGCGGCCGCTGCATCGCAGATCCGGACTTTTCTCCTCAAATCCGGCAACTTTCCGTGCAGATTTGTCGCTGCAGCTACTGCGCTGCTCCAGATCTGATTTTCCATCGTTGAATAATCGCCGCTTGAAGGAGATCGATCCGACGGAAAGTTAATAGCCCCGTCGCCGATCACAACAGTTTTTCTCGTTCTCGTTTTACCAAATCGGAAGAGGAAAACAGGGCCTTAATCTGATCTCTGCTCCTGTACGCGAAGAACTTGTCGCAACGCCATTGCTGTTTGATTTGTTCTCCACTGGGGAACAATAGATCGCCACTGGGATCTAGATCTATCTACAGATCCACTTTACGAGGAGGAAATCCTAGCACTATTGCTTGCTTCTCACAGATCTGCTTCAATTTTTCCTGGATCTGGAAGAGCTTCTCTCTATTTTGACAAATCGTGGAAGATATACACTTTGCAGGAAGTTGTGTAGCAACATAATCTGTCAAAAAAGAAGATCCAGATAATCACTTTGCTTCTGATTTGGCTCTTCTTCATCTGAAGGAAAAGTTGATCGCGAGGAGATTAAGGAGGATCCAGAACTCTGTTTATCCATTCTTTTGGCTCTAATTCTACCATTGATATTTGGCTTCTTACAAAAGATTAGTGAAGAAAGTTCTGGTGATCAGAAAAGAAAGTTCGCGCGGATTTGTTTTTCAGCCGGGGAGGAGGTGCAAATAATATTTGGATTGGATCCAAAGTTTTTCTGACATCTTCACACGGCTCAGGTGACCTCGTTCTAGCATTTTAATTTTTTGTTTAAATCTAGTACGATGTCGAAGAAAACGCGCTCGACACCATCAAAATGCAATCGTTCGACGCCTCCGACTTTCTCAGTTGGAAAATTCAAGTCCAACTAGGAATGAAAGAACGCGAGATCTTCTATACTGTTCAGAGCGATTTTGCCTCCACCGTAGAGGACGTGGACGAGTACCAGTGGAACAAGGATAAAGATTTCTGCAGGGATTACTTGTTGAATTCCCTGAATCCCCGTCTTGCGTTAACCTACCACGCTTACAAATCTGCAAAGGAAATATTGGATCGACTGAACGCGCATTTCCAAAAGGAGGAAGGATTGTCAAAGTCGCTCATTGGAGAGAAGTTCTTCAACTTCAGGTTCAAAGCGAACATGTCTATCACTTCTCAACTCTTGGAGCTGGTCAATCTTCGTCAGAAGCTGGATGATGATCATTCGAAGATGGACGACAGCCTCTTTGTGTACATGATCCCGAGTAAACTGCCTCCTGAATGGCTCTTTTTTAAGACCGAGATGCACTGACTGAAAGAGAAGATCAGTTTGGACGAACTCAAAAGGTTCATCCATATTGAGGACCAAAACATTGCTGGGAAAAGCTTGAAGCAGGTTGCGCAGCCCTCACAGGCTGCCAACTTCGTTTCACGTCCTAGTAAGCCTTCTCGGAAGCCCCCGGCACCTAAGGGTGATACTCCCGCACCGTTGGCGGTCAAAAAGCCTTCTCTTAAAAGGAAGAAGGGCAAGTGCCACAACTGCGGCAAATGGGGTCACTGGGCCGCTGAATGCATGAGTCCGAAGAAGCTAAAGGAGGATGCCCCACAAAATGTGGCGCACATGGTGGTCGACAACTCCGATCCTAAGTCCTTTGTGGCTATGATTGGGAGTAGTCACCGCAGTGCGTCTTCTGAGTGGTGGCTGGACAGTGGTGCTACTTGTCACGTCACAAATGACAGGAGTCTTCTTTCAAGGGTGACAGCGGTCAAGAACAGAGTCGAAAATTGCAATGGAGGAGCGACTGATGTTACTCATGCTGGGACTGCAGAGCTAGTGCTCTCTTCAGGTAAAACTTTAATTTTGAAAAATGTTAAAGTAGTTCATAATTTAACTAAGAATTTGATTTCTATGAGTTTTCTTGATAAAGCTGGAATGTCTTTCACAACCGTGAACGGTAGAATGACATTAACTGTTAATTCTCACTATTTTGGTTGCGCTTACCTGATCAATGATATGTATAGACTTAGCCTAGACAACGAGTGCATAAATCAAGTGAGTTCAATTCTGATTGATCCAAAGTTATTACATAATAGACTTGGACATATCCACTATAAGAAGATGTGAGATCTAGCTAAAAGTCAAAATATTCCATTAGATCTTTCTATTCAGTTTGATAGGTGTGAGGTTTGTGCCCAGACTAAGATCGCTAGAAACCCTTACAAGACAGTTTCTAGGAGCACACAACTTCTGGAGTTGATACATTCTGACCTTTGTGACTTTTGTAGTCACGCCACTAGAGGGGGAAGGAAGTATCTAATTACATTCATCGACGATTTTTCCAGATATTGTCATGTTTACCTATTGAAATCGAAAGATGAGACATTCGAGACCTTTAAGATCTTCAAATCTCGGGTAGAAAATCAATTAAATGTAAAGATTAAGAGACTTAGAAGTGATCGAGGAGGAGAGTACACTGCAACTGTGTTTAAGGACTTTTGTGCCTCTGAGGGTATAATCCTAGAAACCACAGCTCCTTACTCACCTCAGTCGAATGGTGTTGCTGAGCGTAAGAATAGAACTTTAACAAAAATATTGAACTTTATGCTCCTCACAGCTGGAATGCCTAATTCTTTTTGGGGGGGAAGCAGTTCTAACTGCAAATCACATTCTAAATCGAGTGCCTCACTCAAAGCTCAACTCTACTCCATATGAGTTGTGGCATAACCATCCTTGTAGATATGACACTCTAAAGACTTGGGATTGTATCGCTTATGTAAGGATACAAGACCTTAAGAGACCAAATATGGGACCTAGAACAATGACCTGCGTTTATCTAGGTAGTGCAGAAGATAGTGCGGCTGACAGGTTTCTGGATCTATCCACTAATATAGTGATAGAATCTAGAGATGTTATTTTCTTTGAACACAAATTTGTCAAAGATCATGGCTTGACCGTCTCCGGGTCTACCGAGATGATTTTAGAATCTACTGTAGAACCTGAAGCTGGCCCCACTGGCACTGCTCTCCAACCTCTAGAGGTGGAAGCTGTTCCTCTTAGAGTATCTACAAGAGACAAAACCCCTAAGGATTTTGGTGAGAATTTTGTCACCTACCACTTAGAGGATGATCCATTCTCCTATCAGGAAGCAATGCGATCTAGAGATGCGTTAATGTGGGCAGAAGCCATCGATGATGAGATAAACTCGCTGCTACAAAACAACATTTGGCGTCTAGTTGACCTGCCGAAAGGAGCTAAAGTCTTAGGATGCAAGTGGGTACTGAAGAAAAAATTGCACAGTGATGGGTCTGTAGCCAGATATAAGGCATGTCTAGTAGCTAAAGGTTATAAACAATAGGGGGAATTGACTATTTTGACGTCTATTCGCCTGTGTGTCACCTATCCACTATTAGGATTTTTCTTGTCATAGCTTCTATCGAGAACTTTATAGTTTATCAGATGGATGTAAAAACAGCCTTCTTAAATGGAGAGCTTGATGAAGAGATCTATATGACACAACCTGAAGGTTATGTGCATAAGGATCTAAGAGATAAAGTGTGCAAGCTTGATAAATTGATCTATGAGCTTAAACAAGCACCTAAGATGTTGCACATTAAATTTGATCGAGTGGTAAAGAGCGTTGGATTTCAGTCCAGTCTCTCAGACAAGTGCCTCTACTACCGCTCGATGGCAAATCAAACAGTCATCATATGCCTATATGTGGATGACATGTTGATTCTGGGGTCAGATCTTGCCGCAGTGAGGGATACTAAATCCGCTCTGGCGAAAGCATTTGACATAAAGGACCTTGGTCCCGTAGATACCCTACTAGGTATGAAAGTTAGAGTAGACAGGGGATGTGTCACTCTAAGTCAGGCTCATTACATTGAGCAGATCCTCACTACCTGGGTTATAAAGACTGTCGGCCTGTTGAAACACCAATCGATCCAAATGTCAAGTTGAGTCCGAATGAAGGGACCAGTGTTGATCAAGTAAAGTACTCAAAGATCATTGGAAGTCTCATGTATGTCACAAGTTGCACTAGACCAGACATTGCTTTCTCGGTAAGCATGCTGAGTTGTTTTACCAGCAGTCCAGGCAAAGAGCATTGGGATGCCCTAGATCGGCTGATGAGGTACCTGAAAGGTACTAAAGACCACGCTCTGTGCTACACCGGTTACCCTCATACGTTGGAAGGATACTCTGATGCCTCCTGGTGTTCAGAAGTTGGGAACAGCAAGTCCACTAGTGGATTTATTTTCACTTTGGGTGGCGCTGAAGTCACTTGGAAATCCAAAAGACTGACTTGTATAGCTTTGTCGTCTATGGAAGCCGAGTTGTTTGCCTTAGCCTCAGCTGGCGAAGAGGCAGATTGGATCAGAAATTTGATTCTAGACATTCCCTTGTCTAGACTTCAAGTCAATTCTTTGAGTCTGTATTGTGATAATCAAGCAGCAGTTCAAGTCGTGAAGAATGTCCTTTTTAATACTAAAAGACGACATGTACGACTGAGACACGCTCTACTGAATTATCTGAAAGAACAAGGCATTATCACTTTGATCGATGTGCGATCGAAGGATAATCTGGCTGATCCACTGACGAAAGGGATGCCTAAAGGCCGATCAATCAAAACAATGGGGGAAATGGGACTTAAGGCGATTTAAGTTCAGCCTTAGTTCAAGGATAGGCGATTTAGTTCAGCCTTAGTCCTAATATTTTGATTTTTCCACTTTCCTTTTGTCAAAGCAAGCGTGTTGTGCTCCGCTGATGTTCAGGGTTGCTGAGTACGAATCTGGTGAGATGTTTCATTCAATATTTGATGTTAACAACTTTCACTGGGTTCGTCTTCCTTATCTAGGAGGAGAGTGTTATTCCCTTTTTAATAACACAATCCGACTAGGTTTGGCTCTTCTTCTTCTGTTTATTGGTTTCATTCCACATTTGATGAGTTCCAATTGACTTTAGAAGAACAGTAACCGTGACATTTCACATAGGAACACAGATACAGTTGCGGTGTCCAGAAGTCCATAACATCGTTTCTTTGGAAATAGATAATGGATTCTGAGGTAGAAACTAAATACTCTACACATGCTTCCTCATACTGTACTACGTTCATATAAGTAGAACTAGATACTTATACATTTTCCAAGGTTGAATTCATTTTGAATGAACTTCTCTGTTGGAAATTACAGGAGGTGCCGTTGATGGAGGAGCACTTGCCGGTTGGGATCCAGATGAGGATGACCTACTGGACTCTGATTTCTAGAGTATAAATTGGTTTTTCTTCTGCTTAGAGCACTGTTTAACTCTCTTTGCTTTCACTTATTTTGTTTGGACTTTTTTGCTCTTTAGTTGGTCATGAGACATTTGGTGTTCTGGTACCTGTGCTATGATTGTACTTTAGACTTTGCTATGATGTTGCTGAGATTTTTTGTTTATTCTTATGCACGCATACAACTGTTTTACTTAACGTCCAATATGTTTTGACCAGTGTGATGGACACGGTTGTGAGTGCTTCATATTCGGTTGAACACTTCACACACCACCCTTTTCCGACGTCGGGTTTACCGCGGACATAGGAGGAGATTGTTAGAATATTTAATTATATGTCCGCGCGTGTCAGGACCGACTCGGAACAACCCAACAGGTTACGTGTCACTAGAGTGTAACGGCTCTACGCTGGAGATACTATATAAGGTCATTCCACACTGATGAGCCTTAGTGGACTATCTTGAGCGGAGCCTTCTACAGTTCTCGCACTGACATTGTACAATTTAGCATAGAATGAATCAATGAGGCTGACAAAAGAAAGAATCCAACATTCAACGGAAACAATAAGTAGATATTTTTTAGCGGGAATAACTGCCCTGAAAAATTATCATCTGATATTATATCGCCAACTGATGAACACTTCAATGATATTTCACAACACATTTTAAATGATGCTCGATACATGTCATATTTTGAGAACTGCATTGGAACAATAAATGTGACACATATCGGTGCACGGGTTCCACCTAAACTGCAAGTTGCGTATATTGGACGTCATGGTACGCCAACCCAAAATATTATGACAATATGCGACTTCAACAGGAGAACCGATACAGACTGCAAAAAGGCCAGCTCCCAGACCAGCTAAAAGATGAGTAAACATATTATCTGAAAACTCGGGAATTTTCAAAATAGTCTGCAGAAAAATAGGAGGCATACTAAGAGAAAGGCAGATCTCAATAAGATAGAACTATCAAGAAGGAGATAAGGATAAAATTTAGTGCCAATAAAAGTTGTTTGAAGATAACATTAATAAAAGTTGTTTGAAAATGATTTGCGAAGAAATTTTAGAAGTTGTTTGAAAATGATTTGTGAAGAAATTTTAACACCGTAAGCAGGACCAGTAGATAAGAATGAGAAGTGAAGATTCTCAATGCCAACTTCAAATAGATATGGATAATGATGATGAAAAAGATTGGTGTTGAAAGCTTACCTGTTTTACGTGATCATAGCTTGCCAACTCTGCAGCATTTATGATTGCATTACGTGCAATATTTGGAATAAGTCCAGTCCAAAGAGCACCCAGTCCTTCCTAAATTTGAAAGATGTTTAACTTCACTGTATACAACAGAAGTAATGTGACTGACAGGTGTTAATTAATCTTTCCGAAAGCACAACCTGCCAAACTATTGTGTAATAAGCATTCAATGCTCCTGAATAACGCCTTGGCACTCCAGCAGGAAGCTTTCCCTCAGCTTGAAGACGAACTTTCACAAGATCAGTTGGATTTGCCAAGGCAATTGCTATGGCGCCTATTTGAATGGATATCAGCAGAGTAAATATCATGTATCTCACTAACACAACAAATAGAGTAGCTTGCATAAAGATAATAGAATGCAAGACTTGAATATGCTTCTTTGGAAGAAGATACACCTGTTGTAAGACCAGCAAGTATTTTCATGGAAAGAGGAATATCCCCAACAAAATCATCTCCTACATAGAAGGATTTGACCTGCAAAAAATAGAAAGCTGAAGTAAAGAGGAAAACATTGATGAGAAAATGGAAGCAGAACACCATAAACACGGCAGGTGCAAGATATTAATGTATTATTCCCTAATGAAGCAATCAAACTTACCGGCTCGTACAACCCTATCCGCAACCCTCCGTACACACATTGACGATGAAGACCAGGAATGATGCCTTTCCAAAGCGCTGCCAAACCTTCTTCCTTGGCAATGGTAACAATGGTACCGAACATTCCCCTGTATTTAGGAGCAGCTGTCGCATCTCCTGTAATCGGTTTCTTTTGGAGCTGAAGCCTGACTTTTGCTGTGTCCAAAGGAATTGTACAGAGCTACAATTTTAAGAAAATGGGTTTAAATTTTGGGTTATTCCATTTACAACAGGCACACAACATTGAACCTACACGTACATTCTACTCTGCCTAAAACCATCAGCAGCAGCCTCTCCGAATGATAACTGATCCCAGATTTATGAATTCTGCTTCATTTTTTCTTTTGAATGCTAGACCAGGTGTTAATTTATAGTGCAAACACACAACTTCTAGCAATGTTATATTTGTCCCACCCTCGTTCTTAATCATTTCTTTTCTCCTACCCATCTTATTGGTGCAACTTTTGCAACCTATTATTCAAAGTTAATTTTTGAACAACCTTAATTTTAAATACAACCCCAACCTCAATATGCCTTCCAATTTAACATTTTCACTCTTATTCATCCTAGCTTTATCATGTTCTCATTTTAATATTATTGTTTCTATCATAGACTTAGCTATCAACAACTTTTCTGTTTCCCAACAAATTGGCATATAACATAATCAATCTAATTACAGGTTTATGAAATCTACTTTATAACCTTCATGAGATTCATAATTTCATGATGTATTTCTCCATTTTAATCATCAGCCTTTAACATCGAGATATTTTCTAAGCTTAAATTGTTCTTTTTTGCCATCAATCCATCTTCATGGATACTATTCTTTGAAGATTAAATAGTTGCTTTATTCTTGTGTGGTCGTGTTGGAAGTAATAGTCAGCCCAATAGTATTATTCAACGTTTTAAAAATCAGACTGGACCGCCGACAAGTCCCCCGGGCAGTCCAGGTGATAGTCTAAAACCAGCTCTGTCAAAAAACGGCCAAAAATAAGTTAACCGCCCGGTTGAACTGGGCAACCTGACCGGTATTTCCTTAACCGGACGGTTAGTTAAACTACCGTGGATTTGAAATTCAACGGTGCAGATGAAGTGGCAAGTCTTTATGCTTTAGGGTTTAGAGACTACCATGACTGGGCGAGCGAAAAAATCACGAAGCAGTTCCGATATTTCCTCTTCCTCGCATGATTTGGGGGCGACCGGTGAGGAGATCTCAGATCTTCCTAGCACGATTTGGGAGAGACCGGCGAGGGAAAGGGAGCTGTTATGGACCGGCTCATTCATGGGTCTAATCCCGCCGGTCGAGCCCACAACATGGGCCGCGGCCATGCACACCCCACCCTTCTCCGCACGTGTTCTCGGTGCGGCGGGGTGTTGAGGCCGGGCCTCGAACCCTTTACCTCCTTGATAAGAGGCACTTAACGTTTGCCCTCATCACCAACTGATCCACGCATTTTGATGCTATGGACCGCTCATTCACGGGCCTAATCCCGCCGATCGAGCACACAACATGTGTCGCGGCCCTGCACACCCAACCCTTCTCCTCACGTGTTCTCGGTGCGGCGGGGTGTTGAGGCCGGGTCTTGAACCCTTTACCTCCTTGATAAGAGGCACTTAACGCTTGCCCTCATCACCAACTGATCCGCGTTAAGTGCCTCTTATCAAGGAGGTAAAGGGTTTGAGACCCGGCCTCAACACCCCGCCGCACCGAGAACACGTGCGGAGAAGGGTTGGGTGTGCAGGGCCGCGGCCCATGTTGTGGGCTCGACCGGAGGGATTAGGCCCGTGAATGAGCGGTCCATAACAGAAGCCAAGGAGCAAGCAAAGTGAATCCATCTCAGAACATCGAGGACTATTTCGCGAGGGAAGGTATCTAATTCGTTGCCGACTTGCTTATTTTTTCGGTCGGCTTCTAAATCTGTCACTTATTTCACCTTCAGAGTTCAGAATGGACTGTTTTACTCTGTATCTAATTCTTTGTATACTCATTACTTTGATTTGTGTTCAAGATACTGAAGATAGATGGTTTTAAAATTGATTATTGTCTAAAGTCTGCGTCAAAGACTCAATTCTTTCTTATTTTCTTATTACTCTCTAAAAAACTCGAATTTCTAATAATCTGATTACTGTTTTGCTTTTTATCTAATTCAGAATGGATTGTTTACTTTTTTTTTTGCACTTCTATGTTCTATCAGTCTATGCATGGTTTCTGAAAAGTGAAAACAATGAAATCCAAATTGAAGAAATTGTCCATGCTTGATTAATGCATTATAGTTTTTAATGTTTAGGAAACTTTCGGCAATGTTTCAAACTGATTTTACAAGGCTATTTTTTTAGATCCACATTATAATTTTCATTAACAAGACATGCTTTAGCACAATCATGAACATATTACAAATCTCACTTTTGTGTTTGAGGTAACCGTGGAATTGTGTGATTTATTCTCTACATGAAAACACATGTGATCATTATTTATTGTTTATATCAGAAAATGGAATCTTTTTTCGAGCCGTCTGAAGTTTCTTTACAAGCAGTTCGCGAAAAAATGAGTCAGGTTAGAATCATTTTAGCCTTGTAGCGGGTCACCCGAGGTGCACGTGAACCGGTCGAAAACGAACCATCCTAGCTCGTGAGCGATTCGAGCGCGCAAACAGTCACAAAAGTGTTGCAAACAGATTTTTACATGGAAAACCTCGGAAATGGGGAAAACCATGAGGTCCGGTCTGTGTCGGACAAATTTCATTATATGTTTGAGAGTTACAAAGGTATTTAATCTCGAGGGTGATAGGTCATTGCTTGTTACATTTTTTTTCCGGACTGCTGGAGTCAGCAAGAAATACAATGGTGTAGGATATGCTTGGAAGCTATCTGAAATGTTGGAATTAGCTACTGGTGCATGGACCCGGGCAGAGGAATCGGGAGTAGTGTGCTAAGAGCAATTGGGAACGACAGAAGCAACGACTAGTGTTCTGGACTCGAGCATCTGAGTTGGGAGTAGTGTGATTGGAAGCAATCCGGGATGGTGGAAGTAGCAACTGATGTTCTGGACCCGAGCGGCGGGGTCAGGAGTAATGTGCTCGGAAGCAATCTGGGATGGAGGGAGAAGCAATCTGGGATGGCGGGAGAAGCAACTGGTGTTCTGGACACGAGCAGCGGAGTCGGGAGCAGTGTGCTCGGGGAAATCTGGAATGGAGGAAGTAGACAATTAATGCTCTGAACCCGAGCGGTGGAGTCGGGAGTAGGAGATCTTCAAGTGCTCACAGGAAATCTTCATGCAATCTTTGAAGTCTTCGAAGATCTTCGAGAAAATCTTCGAGCACGGGAGAGATCTTCAAAGAAATCCTCTAGAGCTCTCTTGGGCATAAGAGACCAGATGAGTTCAAATGAGGGCCTTAGGGCCCTTTTATGGATTTTGTGGATGACATTTTGGTAATTAAGCTGCTAGGAAACTCGGCTATCCACACAACCATAACCTTTTATAGATTTTGTTATGCGCACACCCATGATGGGGTGTTTTGCAATATGTACACTTATGATGAGATATTTCGCTATACGCATACCCATGGTGGGATATCCATGATGAGATATTTTGCTATACCCACACCCATGATGAGAATTTCGCTATACGCATACCCATGATGAGATATTTCACTATACACACACTCATGAAAGGATATTTCGTTATACACACACTCATTATGGGATATTTCGCTATACGCACACCCATGATGAGAATTTTGCCATACACACACACCCATGATGGGAATTTCGTTATACGCACACTCATGATGTGATATTTCATTATACGCACACTCATGATGGGATATTTCGCTATACGCGCACTCATGATGGGAATTTTGTTATAAGCAAACCCATGATGAGATATTTCGCTATACGCACACTCATAATACGATATTTCACTATACGCACATCCACGATACGATATTTCTCTATATGCACACCTATGAAGGGAATTTTGCTATATGTATACCATGATGGGAATTTCACTATACACACACTCATATGTGATATTTCAGTATACATATATCTATGATGCGATATTTCATTATACGAACACGTGTTATCATATATTTTATTATTCACACACACAATATGGAATTTGCAAGACGCACACCCCATAATGGGTGGTTCTGAAGAGAGTGGGGTGTGATGGAGGCGACGCGGAAGTTACTCGGGCAAGGTAGTGGAGGAAGCGTGGTGGTTGAGCGGCCTCCAGTATGCGGCCAGATTGTCGGCAGGCCGTGCGCGCCGGTCAACTGAGCACGGTCAGTCGTGGGCAGCCATGCGACCAAGGGGTCGTGCGACCGCTGGCCCGCGGCCGTGCGTAAGGGAGCACAGTCGTGCACTGGGTCGCAAGCGGACCTCCGACGGCGCGCATGGGCGCGCGATGACGCGGTCATGGGGCGGCGTGGCCGTGCGGCGATCCGCAGCCATGCGTAGGTCCGAGCGCGGTCGTGTGCGGCCCTCCAACCATATGATCAAGGGCTATGTTGCACCGACATCGACATGCGACACGACATACGACACGACACGTGACTCGTCAATTCTAAAAAAATACCATATTCTGACATGTTGACACACGTATATTAAATATTTATTTTGTATAGCAATCTCATAATCTAAATTTCATGTTGACCCATGTTAATTGCACTTCCAAGACAAATGGTTTCCCGCCTCACAATTAGTAGCTAGCTTATTGACAAACCTCCATAATAATTTATTTGGATCATCATTAATAGATATAGGATCTTGTGAACCACCATTATTACCCTTGCTCGAAGACTTTCTACAAAAAAGGAAAAAAAAATCACAAAGTTCTAATAATAGAACCACCACCAAAATAACAACAAGAGTAATAAAAAACAACAAATAAATAAATCACAGAGCACCGGAGCCTGGAGCAGAGCCGACGAGGAGAGTGTCGGAGAGTCGGACACCGACACGCTGAGCATTTTGAAGTGTCGGTGCTTCATAGATCAAGGGGTCGCACGACGGTGGCGGGCCGGGAGGCGGCAGCGGCCGCTCAACTGGTGGGGTTTGTACACGTGTCACGTGGTCGTACGTGCGGTTGGGGGCGTGCGCGTGACCACGGCCGTGGCGGTTCCTTTTCTTCGCACTAAGGTAGTGGTGCTCTCCCTGCAAAGGGAGTGGGTTACCCACACCTCCATGATGAGCGGAGTTAGCGTCTGTGCGCGTACGTGCATCTTGTCGTCCATTTGGCGGACCAAACGACCACGGAATTGCGTGAGAATGGACTCATTGGAATTGTTGCGGCGAGCCAGCCAAGGTAGTGAAAAAAAATCTTTGGTTTGTCAGAACCTATTTTGAGGAACTCCATCAAGTCTTATTTAGATTTTTGAGAGTAAAAAATATTATAAGTGTTTACATTGTGCAGTGACTTATAAGGGTGAGGAAATTAATAGAACGAAACAATATTTAGCTGAGATTAAAGAAAATATCAATGCTTGCAAAATGGTTTTGCATGACATTCAGCATCAAATGCAAGAAAACTTGAAAGAGATAACTGGAAAAAAAAACAAGAAGCACAAGAATCCTTAGATAGTGTGAATCCATATGGTGACCACGTGGATTATGATAGAACTTCTGTTCCTAGGTCTTAAAACTCCATTGTACAGAAAAAAGGAAAGAAAATTGATCAGGTCGAAAATTACTTTGCCCTTAGAACATCTGCAGGTTCATAACCACTGTTGAAAAGTGTCTTGTCCTCAAAAGAGAAGGTACATCGTACTGATATGACCGTAGTTAGATGGTTCTTTGATAGTTGCATATCTATATATGCTTTAAATTCAACATTTGCACAAAAAATTATTGATAAAATTGCTTCAATTGATCATAGTTATAAGTCGTCTACGTACTGCATGATAATTAATTTGCTTAGAAATTGCAATGAACAATGTCGGCTTCTTATATAATCATATAGAGATAACGAGAGAGCAATTGGGTGTACGTTAATGGCAAATGGGTGGACTGATAGGAGAAGCAGAACAATAATTAATTTTTTGATTTATTCACCTCGTGGTATCTCATTTTGCAAATCAATTGATGTTTCAGATGTTACAAAAGATGCAACGACTCTATGTTCTTTATTTTAGAAGTAGTTGAATGGTTATTGTCCAACAAGTGTGGTTCAAATTGTTAGAGATAATGCAACAAATTACAAAAAGGCATGTGAGTTACTATATGAAAAATATGGCAATATTTACTAGTTACCATGTGCAGCTTATTGCTTAAATTTAGTTTTAAAGGATATTAGAAATTTGAGTTACACGGTGGACATTACAAAAAAATACTTCAAATGTTACAGTATTTATTTGCAATCATATCTTTATTTTGTCTTAGTTGACAAAAAGGGAAGGATGAATAGAGATCGTTCGCCCAGGAGCAACACGATTTGTCACTACATTTATTACGCTAAAAAATTTATATGAACACAAACATGATTTGCAAGCTTCAATGACTAGTAAATATTATACTGAATCAAAACTTTCAAGATCAAGCAAATGTCAAGATGTTAATATCACTTTGGATAATCACTTGTGGAACATGTGCTTGTAGATGACAAAGGTTACGGGTCCACTAATAAGATTTTTGCGCATTGTTGATTGTGACGAGAAATCATCACTTGGCTTTGTCTATAATAGAATGTATAGAGCAAGAAAGACAATTAAGTTGATTTTCAGAAATGTTAAGAGATTATATAAGTCACATACACTCATTATCAAAGATGAATGAGATCGTCAGTTTCGCCAAAGACTTTATTCTGCACTATATTTCTTGAATCCTCCATTCCAATATGATCAAGTTAATTATTACAATAAACTCGAAGTTGTGCAGGGCTTAATTGATCTTATTGGAAATAATGATATTTGCAATAAATCTTCAACAGCAATGAATGAAGTTAGACTATACTGTGACAGGTTTAAGAGCTTTGGGAAGCTCATCGCAATTAAAATGTCAAAAGAAATTAAATCAGGTGAGTACAAATATAAAGTTAATATAATTACAAAATATAGTTTTCTAATTTAGCTTTTAACTTCAAAGTGATGATTTAATCATTAATTCTTAGATGAATGGTGGAAGATGTTTGGCTCTAGTGCTCCTCACTTACAAAAATTAGCTATTCGTATACCTAGTCAAACTTCTCCTTCTTCTGGATGTGAAAGAAATTGGAATGTTATTAAGCAAATTCATACAAATCAAAAAAATCATCTAGAATATCAAAAACTCAATGATCTTGTTTATGTTCTCTATAGCATTAATATGAGGGATAAGTATGCAAAATTAATATTTGCTTTAACAAGCAAATTTGTATAAATTTTTTTGCTCAATTTCTTCTGTATTTTAATCTTTTGTAGGATATATTTTTAAAAAAATTATGATCTTTTTGATTATACGAGTATTAATACAGTGGACTTCTGGGTAGGTGAGGCAGAGTTAACTTCAGAGCTTAATTATAATGATTGTGATATATGAGAAATACGTTATGTCAATTGGTGGAGAAGTTCGAGCTTGTGATCAATAAAATGAATAAACTAATAGTAAGTTTTATGTATATATAAATAGTTAACTAATGAGTATATTATTTATTATTATAATTTTCTATTTGTATACGTAAAATTAATTTATTTCAAATTTGATTACGCATATGATGATTGTGTTGACAATATTTTTGAACATGCCGATCTTGAAGCATTTGGAGCGAATCATTTGATAGATATGATTTCAACAATATATTACGATGAATCTTGATTTCTTTAATATTTTGTTGATGCTGATTTAGCTTTTGAAACAAGTATTATGCTTTGAGACATTGAATTTTTGTATGAATGTATCACATTAGATGATGCATGTTATTAGAATTTTCTAAGTCTATATGTTATGATATGATTAACTAGTGTAGCATTATGAAGATAAATGTTCATTTTAACTGTAGGCCTGAGTTGAATTAAATATATAGTTCGTTCAGTAATCATCACCGTTCAACCCTGGTTTAAGGTTGAACCTTGAACCTTTCACTCCATCGGTTTAGTGTCTAATCCGATTTGATTTTCAAAACCTTGGTATTATTGATAGTTAATGTTTTCCAAGTAAAAGAACGTTTGAATATTTTCCTTTTTTGTGGAAATAATTATTTATAACATGATATTGAATGTTTGATTCATACTTCATAGTACAAGTTGTATGCACATTATATGATCATAATTATTATAGGCTCATAACCTTATTATGGTTTGCTCACTTTCCATCAATATCCAGGATTGAGATCCTCTCCATTTGAGACAAAATGGAAGGGTCTGTTTAATGGTCGGGATTGAATTCCATTTATCCAAATGTGTGAAATATTTTGACTACATGGAAAATTAAAAAAACGGATAGGATTACTAAACCCGTCGGACGAGGAAAAAATAAATCCGCACCGTGAAATGGATAGTTTCCATTTGAGTACAAATGAAGAGGATCTTAATTCCAATATACAAGGGTTCTCATACCATTTCCCAAGACATTAATCATTTAAGTATGTTATGAATCTTTGAAATCTTTTGCATACATTAGATAGAGTGTTGTGTTGTTCATGCATTTTATTCACTTTTACTCTTAAACTCATACCTACGATGTAGCAACCACTCACACTATGAATAAGAACATTTGCAACTGAAAGAAGTGAATAGTTGAGGTGAAAAAAAAAATCAAATTTGCAGATCATTAGTAGTAATTTGTACAGTCCGTAGAGCAGTGGATGTGTTTATTTCAGGAGCATCGGGCAATGAACTGCTGCAGTTCGCATCATACATGCTATCTAAAATAGGGATGATTGTTTGTTGCTTCGAAATGAATGTCTACATTTTTGAAGAGCATTGGGATGGAAAAGCCAGTCTCAATGTTTATGACCACCACTCTAACAGAGAAGAAACAGTTGATGGATGATAGCAGCGCAAAAATCAACAAGCAAAGAGATAAAAAAACAATAGAAAAAACCAACCTCAGCGAAGCAGGCGGCCATCGCACTGCTCGTAAACCCTCCAAGAAAAGAGATCTCGCTTCCGGCGGCGAGGTCGGCCATGGCGCAGTTTTACGCCAGCTTCGACCGCAGCCAGAAGGCGTTAATCAGCTATCGGCGTAGATTCCGGGTATTTGAAATGTGGAATGCGAACAAGAAGTCTCGAAGAAATGTGCAGGTATATCTGCGGCGATCTTCGTCGGAACTAAAATCCTATGAATCGCCGGCGGCTTCCTCGGCTTTAAATTTACTAGATCTGCCTAGGATTCGACAATTATTGAGTGCCCGCGTGGGAAATCACTCTGTATAGTATTTTCCGCTCGTCCTTGCAAGCCCAACCTGGCCCAGGCTTCTCACCGACGATGTGTTAACACGGCGGTACACATTTACGCCGCTTCAGTCGTCGGAATTAGGGCTGGAACTGGACTACCAATCGTCTCTCTCAGCTATTGGAACTCCAACGAACACTGCTCCCACAACTTTGACGTGATCTTTCTCCAAAATTCCTCTCAAATACGGAGTAATTTTTGGATCGGGGTCGCATTTCTTCGTCGGAGCTAGTAAAAAGATGACAGCTAATGATCAATCTACTAAAGACGATTTTTTTTAAAAAAAAAAGTCGTACACGTTTTGATCGGATGTTCGGCAGAATTGATCCAACAAGGAGCAGGTTACTCGGGCTCCTTTCTTAGGGAATCTGGAATGATTAGTTCCTCTGAGTCCCTTCCATCACAAAAATTTGAACGCATCAGGCTCGGTGCATAAATAAATAGACTTTTAGGGCCCCTAAATTTTTTCGCTCTTGAACCCACCTCATTTCCCCTCCATTGCAAAAAAAAAACTGCTTGAGCTTCCTGCCGGTGAAACGGTATTGTAGCTTGCTGTGACATTGCTCCCACAAAATAAGTTGGAGCTTCCTCTTCATTTCCTCTGTCGGTTACCTGCACTTTTTTGTTTCCTCCTTATACAAACAGGCAAAATAAATAGACTATCTGTTGTGTTTCTAATTGTGCATTTAGAGGATGGAGTGTATGCTATATATTGTGAATATGTCATGGCACGGGTTTCAATGTTCGGAAATGACATTTGACCTATTGGACACATACACAAATTATAAAAGGTCGAAAATATTATTGCTCCAAAGTTTGTTTGAAGAATACAAAGTCGTCACCTAAAAATACCGCAAATTAGATACACGCATCAGATGTTTTGTCTGTGTATATTTTAGCGCAGATAAATATGGCAAAAATTGGACAATTACATTATTCATCGAGGAGCACAATCATCCACTAGTGGCAGATAAAAAGTAACATTTACTAAGATCTCATCGCAGCATGTCAAACATGCAGGTTAGCCATATTAAGAATTTGATAGACGAGAGAATTAGAATTGTGGATGCATATAACTTCCTATTTGATGAAGTTGGTGGGTCGAGAATGTTAGGTTCTGCAAAATCGATGTCTACAATTTTGTTCGAAGAGAAAGACATGTGTTAATAGAAATCAGTGAATCCATTAGCTTGTTGAAGATATAACAGGAAAAACAATTGAACGACAACATGTTCTTATATTATGTTCAAACCAATGAATTGAATATGTTGACATGCTTCTTTTGGATGGATGGATATAACAAAATAGATTATTGTTGCTTTGATGATATCATTATTTTTTATACCACAAACAAACTAAAAAAATGTAATTTGGCATGTGTGTCATTCATATGGTCAACCATCATTGGCAGAATATATTTTTTAGTGACACTTTCATTACTAAGGAAACCATCATTCATTTTGTTGGATCTTCGACACATTTCTAAAATTTATTGGTGACAAACAACCAATAACTATTTTCACGGATCAAGATCAGATCATGATCATTGCCATTGAGATGGTATTTATAAGAACTCGTCATCATTTGTGCCAATGACATGTCTCCAAGAAAGTGTTTTCAAAAGCCAATGCATTAATAATGACAAAAATATGTGCGACATTTTTTGTCAATGTATGAGTAAGTGTGACAACGAGTTTGAGTTTGATAGACAGTTGAATGAGTTTTTTACTAGAGGAATTTTGCATGAGAACAGATGTCTAGTGGATCTATATACAACTAGGAGGAACTGGTCTATAACTTTCAATAATGTTGTGTTAGAATTTGGAATATTGTCAACACAGCAAAGCAAATTTGACATCAATGGATTGCATGGTTGTTGAAAAAGAATGAGTACACTGGTGGAGTGTTTTATAGGATTAGAGAAATTAGTGGGGTCCTGGCGGGGAGCAGAGCACGACGAACATTTTAAATGCAGACAAGACAGTGTAGCTTAAAGTTCAAAAATTAAGTGTTTCTTAAATATGTGCCTAGGGATTACACACGCAAAATGTTTTCCATTTTACAAAAATCTTTCATGAAGGGAGTTGTTGGTGTTTGTATAGTGAGGAAAACAAGATATGATGAAAGTTATATTTTATATGTTACAAAAAATTGTGATGGTATTAAAGATGATAAAAGATGATTTGATAGCTATAATTCTGATAGCAATGACGTTGACTGTTCATGTAGAGGTTTTGAGACTAGAGACATCTTGTGCAAACATATACTAATGATATATAATATGAAAAATGTCAGACAGGTTCTGAATAAATACTTGTTTAAACGATTCAGTTATAACGCTAAGACGTGTATCACCAAATAATACTACAAACATGATAGAATATGATTCTAACTTGCTATTTAGAAACCACTTGATACAATTTTCTTATGACCTTGCACACTGAATTGAGAACTACAAATCTGTAAGGGCATATGTTTTGATAATTATGACAAAAAAAATTAATGAGATGGTTGAGTCAGATGAAATATAGAAGAAATGATTTATTGATGAAAATGATAAAAACAAATCCATAGTTTGGGATCCATCGATGAAGAGGCCTAAAGGAATTTCTAATGTCAGTTTGAAGGGTCATTGAGAGTTAAGGAGCAAAAAAACAAGTATTGTTGTCGATATGTTTTTGCATAATTATATGTCAATTCATTTATTTTGATGTTGTGGTAAGTTTTGTTTTCTAAATTTTTTCCCCAATTCACAGGAAATAAAGTCGAGGCTAAAAAACAGTTGTCATAGAAAAAAGTTTGGGACTAGCAAATGAGTTCAACTTTTTAGGTCTTTCAAAAGATGAACAATAATCGTCCAAACTAGACGCTCCAACCAATTTAAACACATTGTTTTTTCAATATGTCCTTTATTTTCTCTAACATTACCGATGTATTCAAATCATAACAATTATTATTTCATTTCTAGTATGTTAATGTTTGGGCATGTTGCTTATTATTTATAAATTTTATTCAAACTAATTGAAGTTCTCTACAAAAGGCAATGCATCCTTTTCACATAAATTCCACAATAATGCATCCATCTTACTTTCGGCCAACCACTTTACTAAATGCTAATGTCCTGAACTTCCTTTTAGCGCATGAATCATATAATTCAAGGAACCGCGTGCGATGTTACTTTTCTACCCACGAAGCATATATAAAAAATAACCACACATATTCTAAATTTTACTACATTTCAAGCTTTCAAAAATTAAAGTACTTGAGAAAATAGTTTACTGAAACCTAACATCATGGGCACCATAACGTGTTCAACGAAAACAGTTCAAACTAATATTAAAACAAATAGTTTCATCTATCCAATTCTGAAATTTTCGTAGATATAATGCTCGAGAAAAAAGTTTTGAATAAATCGGTGAGAAAATCAGCTCTAAATTGGGGCATGTCTTTCTGCCAGTTTTTGTTATTTCCCCTAGAAGTGATTGTTATGGATAAGACCGCCTCCATGAACTTCAACATGAATACCCAATAATTGTGGCCATTTTGTTATCTGGGCAAGCCGTCCTCCTCTACTATTGGCCAATTGCCAAGCCCCTTTTGCAAGGCCTCTGAGGCATCTTAATGTAGGGCCTTCACCAGCATTTCATTGAAATAGTCAAGGTTTGAATTATTCATTTGTAAATATATATTCAGTAGATTTTAAATCAACATACACCATCATGTAGGCCTGCCCGATGCTGGCTAGTTGGGAGTGAATCATAATACTCCCAACAACTATCTTTTAAGTGGCAAACCAACAGTGCCCAATGGTTGTCTAACAACCCCCATGGAATATCTTTTAGGTGTCAAGTGTGGTAAAAGCAGTGATGGTGGTAATGATGTGCTTGCGTGAGACTAGTTGTAAGGTTCTAAACCATGTCTCACAAAATATCTTTAGGGTGACAACCTCCACTTAGATGAATGCCCGAAGTTGGGATTCCATTCCTCTCCAATCCTCATCAGATTGAATAGCTTCAATCTTCAGGTTCAGTGAGGACTCATTTTTTTCTTCATTCATCACCTTTTTTTCTTCATTCTAATTTCCCTCAACAACTGCTTCTCCCTTACTCTTAACCTCCTCTTCACCTTCTTCTCCTTCTTATACCTTAATTTATCATCGACCGCCTTTGATGCCCATATTGTTTCTCTCGTTCTTTTTCCCTTAACTTTCTTCCCCTTAACTACATCAAAATCCAACTCATGCTCCTCTGCACCCAGGAGTAACTTCTCATCATCAACCTTATTTTTAAACTTCATGAGGATATACAGAGAAAAGCAAAATACAACAACAATAAATTATACATTATCAATTAAGCTTAATAATTTTATGATTTATAAACACATACATAATTCTTGTTAAGCATGATATTTTGTAGTTGGAAGCAAAACTTAGCATTGTAACTAAATGAAGGATACCGACAATATATTCTTGATCATGCTAAGTCGACAACCACAGTATGCACCTCTGTGTGCTCGTGTAATCACATCTTTAAAGTAAAGTGATGGTTAGAGAAATATAATTTAATAAAAACTAAACTAAACTAAATAGCCTCTCATACCATTAATATGATGGAGTAACTCTCTAAGTAACTGATTTTGTTATCAGCATTGCAAATAACACTAATACGGCTTAAATAATCAAATTGCATATGCATGAATTCATGAATGGCTTGCGGCTAGTTGTACTTCACAAAATCTGGAAGACTGTTGACTTTATCAATGCAAGCAGGGACCTTCAGTCCCTTTAACAGGAAAAAAACAATGGTAATAAATACTTCACCAACATATTCACTCTCCAATGTTGGAGACCACTACTCTTCAGTAACATCCTTATTCCTACTAGACCCCTTGATAGTGTTAGAGCATGACAAGGGTTATGTCATGAGAGTTAGGGCAAGAAGGATAACCTAGGTTTCTTGGAACCAAGGTGAACAGTCTCACATGGTGCACCCAATGGAACACAAGTCAACTTAGGTCAATTTTCCTCAACTTGAACTCACAAGAATAAATTGACCTCAACACTTTGCCCCTAACCCTAAGGAAGACCCAATTGACCATAGACTCAATGAGTTGGTCAACTAAAGTGTCCGAATAGACCAAAGTCAACTCTAAGTCAACATAGCCTAATTTAACCTAAATTGATCCAATTAGAATTCACATGGGCAAATTAACCACACCACTACATTCTAAACCCTAATATAGGTTCAATTGATTTGGAGACCCAACAATTATTCAACCAATTTGAAAGTCCACTTAGTGTCGGCTATGTGCACCTATGGGGGGGGAATAGGTGACGTGTGGTTCTTTTGCGGAATTTACAGATGTACCTGCACAATAAAAACAACAAACACAGCACACAAAAAACACAGCAAATTTATAGTGGTTCCCCGACTTGGGTACATCCACTTTCCCCCTTCGACCTATCTCCCCAACAAGGGACGACTCGGTCACTTCACCAACGGGATTGAAATCCAATCCCTGCACTAACGGAAGGAGCCCTTCCACACGTGAAAGTCAACACTCCCACAAACTGGGTTGCACCCAACCCTTACAACACGGAACAAAAGTTCCTTTACAACAAAAGTAAATATGGAATGTATATGAAATACAAACTTCTTTCGGAGACTACGGTGTTCCTCTTCGTTCGACGACGTGTTCTCGAGGTCGATGAGGAGTCTACAACCTTGGTCTCTCTTGGAGAGGATCTCCCGAAACCGGCGGCGGCAATCCGAGCGGCGGCTTGGTTCGGAGTTGGCGGCGACGAAGGTGCGCTACTGCAGTGATTTGAGATCCAAACTTCTTTGCGAAGCAAACTAGGTCTACCAACGGTCACTCTAGGATCGGTCGTCTCGATCGATTCGGACGGGGAAGTTTTCCCGGTCAACAAATCGAGAGACAAGAGATCTCTGGATAGACACGTGAGACGCAAGCTTTGCTAAGCTTCTGTCGCCGGAGATCGGGAAGGAGAACGATCGGCGGAGGCGACGTACTAGCCCGAGCGCGACGGCGGCGACGGAGAAGAGAGATCGCGATTTTAGGGTTTCGTGCTCGGGTTCTTTCTCCGTAATCTCTGTTCAAAAAATACCTGTGTATAAATACTGTAGGATTCTCAAATATGACCGTTTGTGGGACCCACAAATGAAATTCCCAAAATCCGGTTCAAACAAATCCAGAAGCAGAATCCGGTTCAGCAGCATTCTGAGAAAACGCCAAGTAAAAATCGGCGAGAATCGCAGACGATTCTCGACGAATCGGCGAGAATCACCAAGTGATTCTCGACGATTCGTCGAGAATCGTTTGTGATTCTCGTCGAATCACTTGTCGATTCTCAACGAATTGGACTTTGTATTCATGGGCTGCTTGACCACTGGTTCGGCGGGAATTACAAGTGATTCTCGTCGAATCTTACTTGGCACCATTTTGAGATGGCCAGAAGGAGTCGGCGAGAATCACTGACGATTCTCGACGATTCGACGAGAATCACTTAGTGATTCTCGCCGATTCGGCGAGAATCACTTGGTGATTCTCGTCGAATTTGCCTTGGACGATTTTTCGTCTTCCACCTAGGAGCTGCTCCTTGATCCTCCATGCTCCTTGTCTTCTCTTGTATATGAGCGGCCCTGTACTTGAAAGTAAGTGCACTCCAATAGAGAGAGTACACATAGGCCAACACACTGATCTGCTCAACGAGGGATTACGTCGTGCAGACCCGTGTATATTGACCTACTGCACCCTGACATTGGTGTGCACTTAGCGTGGAGAAACTGCAAGTACACCTTGAAAAAGTTTATCAAATACATAGTCTATTGACCTTAGCTTGTCCAGGGGCTTCTTCAAATCAGGTACATTGTGGATACAATACCCAACAATCTCCCCTTATTTGAAGAAGCCTAAACCCTACAAGCTAAGGTGAATAGAGCAAATGAAAAGGAAAGCAACTGAAGGCCATAAACTTAACATCATTAAGTGGAGACATCCCTTACCAATACCGAGTGCTTGGGAGCAAGCTGGAGCCACCTTAGCCTTGACCCCGAGAGGGTTATCTCCCCCTTTTCGGCTTCGGCAAATCGGGGGTCAGTAACCTTTGGCCCTTAGCTCCCCCTCAGTTCTTGCAGCTGTACTCACGCTGGAGTTCCCGGCTCCCCCTCAGCAAGATAAGCCTCCTACCGAGAATCACTTGGTGATTCTCGCCGATTCGTCGAGAATCGTCTGCGATTCTCGCCGATTTTTACTTGGCGTTTTCTCAGAATGCTGCTGAACCGGATTCTGCTTCTGGATTTGTTTGAACCGGATTTTGGGAATTTCATTTGTGGGTCCCACAAACGGTCATATTTGAGAATCCTACAGTATTTATACACAAGTATTTTTTGAACAGAGATTGCGGAGAAAGAACCCGAGCACGAAACCCTAAAATCGCGATCTCTCTTCTCCGCCGCCGCCGTCGCGCTCGGGCTAGTACGTCGCCTCCGCCGATCGTTCTCCTTCCCGATCTCTGGCGACAGAAGCTTAGCAAAGCTTGCGTCTCACGTGTCTATCCAGAGATCTCTTATCTCTCGATTTGTTGACCGGGAAAACTTCCCCGTCCGAATCGATCGAGACGACCGATCCTAGAGTGACCGTTGGTAGACCTAGTTTGCTTCGCAAAGAAGTTTGGATCTCAAATCACTGCAGCAGCGCACCTTCGTCGCCGCCAACTCCGAACCAAGCCGCCGCTCGGATTGCCGCCGCCGGTTTCGGGAGATCCTCTCCAAGAGAGACCAAGGTTGTAGACTCCTCATCGACCTCGAGAACACGTCGTCGAACGAAGAGGAACACCGTAGTCTCCGAAAGAAGTTTGTATTTCATATACATTCCATATTTACTTTTGTTGTAAAGGAACTTTTGTTCCGTGTTGTAAGGGTTGGGTGCAACCCAGTTTGTGGGAGTGTTGACTTTCACGTGTGGAAGGGCTCCTTCCGTTAGTGCAGGGATTGGATTTCAATTCCGTTGGTGAAGTGACCGAGTCGTCCCTTGTTGGGGAGATAGGTCGAAGGGGGAAAGTGGATGTACCCAAGTCGGGGAACCACTATAAATTTGCTGTGTTTTCTGTGTGCTGTGTTTGTTGTTTTTATTGTGCAGGTACATCTGTAAATTCCGCAAAAGAACCACACGTCACCTATTCCCCCCCCCATAGGTGCACATAGCCGACACTAAGTGGACTTTCAAGTGGTATCAAAGCAAAAGAGATAAAGGGAAAGGAGAGGAGCTCAAATCCTCCAGAGATAAGAAGAAGGAGCGGAGCTACATCGCTAGAAGACCAAAGACACTAAGTGAGTCTGACTCCTCAGACTCCAGTGATGATGAGGAAGCCTACTTCGGGCTGGTGGGTCGCTCGGACTCAGAAGGAGAATGCCCCCCATTTATTGGGAAGGTAAAAGCTCACACCCCTCTCTCCGACTCCGACTCTGATCCTGAGTCTCAGGATGATGAACCTGAGGATGGCCCTTCGGCCCGCGAAGCTGAACTCCTCGAAAAGTATGAGCTTCTGCTCAACACTTTCGATGAGTGCCGCAAGAGACTGAAGGCTGAGAAGAAGGAAGTAAAATTCCTTAAGGGTGAGTGTGTATCCCTAAGGGAAGAGGTCACTAGCTTGATCTCTCTCAGACAGGAGCACCTTGACCTAACTTCAAAGCACTCAGAGTCCTTGAAGCTCCTTGATCTCAAGCAGGAGGAAGTCAACAAATTGGAAGAACTACTTGCGGCAGAAAGGAAGATCGTACAGAGCTTCTCTATGCCAAAAACAGTGCTTCCAGTCGTTGACACCTTCTCTGCTCAGGCCAAAGGAGCTGGCTTGGGGCATATTGGGGCATCTGGTTCTTCATCTAGGAGGAACAAGAACCAGAGGAAGAATAAGGCCGCCAAGAAGGCCTCTGCTGATGAAAAGGGGAAGGCTCCTCTTAGTCCTGTTGCGTTCAGAAAGCCTGGCTTTCCTTGCAACCAACATGACTTTGAGTCAACATTTGGGCATCATTTCCGGCCCTCGGTTGCAAAGCCTAAGAGCCGGTATGACGGTTGGAACTTCCCCCGGAACTTTGGTGAGAGTGCCCTCAAGGCACCTTATGAGGAGATCCACATAGGAAGTTATGGTCCGTTCTCTAGCGGCCATAATGGAAAGCAGGCGCCAAAAGTCAAGCCTGTTATTCAGAAGGTGACAAAGTCATGTGACTGCCGTCACCATGAGGCCTCCACCTCCAGATCCAAGGCCCCAGCTGTACCCGTTGTTCCCAGGGTAAGGCAGGAGCCTCGGAAGAGATACAACAGGTTCGACTGTTGGTGCTGTGGCAGAGTCGGTCACTTTGCCGTGGATTGTTGGTTTAATCCAAGGAACTACGAGACTCCCCATGTTAACAATGCGAGACCGACCACTCGTAGGGTTAACCAACCGAGGGGGAGTGTGCTAACCAGGAATCTAGGACCCAAGTTCGATTGGGTTCCTAAGGCAAATTAATTTTGTTTTGCAGGAATGTCCAAAGGCCACCAAAACGCCAATCTGGTATTTGGACAGTGGATGCTCCCGGCATATGACCGGGACAAGAAGCCTGCTGCGTGATTACACTCCAGTCGAGAATGGACCCAAAGTCATCTTTGGAGGGTCAGATCGAGGAGTCACCAGAGGTTATGGTATGATTTCCAACGGTATAATCTCTATCACCGACGTGGCTTATGTTGAAGGGTTAAATCATAACCTGATCAGTGTAAGTCAGTTATGTGATAAAGGTTATGACGCTAAGTTCTGCAAGGATAAATGTCTGATAATTTCACGTACCTCCTCTGAGACGGTATTATCAGGCATTAGGAGCAGAAATATCTTCTGCTTAGATTTTCTTAGTATAGATTCATCTACCCCCGTATGCCTTGTGGCAACAGGCAGTGCTTCTCTTTGCGAACAATGACACAAGAGATTGACACATATTAATTATAAGACAATTAGTATGCTATTTTCTAAGAATTTGGTAAGAGATGCTCCCAGTATCAAGTGCATCAAGGATAGCCCCTGTCATGCATGCCAGATGGGCAAACAGACACGGGCTACCTTTAAGAGCATTGCAGACAAAGACTCTTCCCGATGTCTTTACCTGCTACATATGGACTTGTTTGGCCCAATGCAAGTTCATAGCTTGGGAGGCAAGTCATATACGCTAGTGATAGTTGATGATCACTCACGGTTTACATGGGTGTTCTTTTTGAAACGAAAGTCAGATACTTTTGACATCTTCACTAATTTTGTCAAGCAGGTTCAGAACGAATTTAACTGCTCCGTGGTCAAAATCCGAAGTGACCATGGAACAGAATTCGAATCTGGTGCTATGACAGAATTTTGTGAAGAACAAGGTATCTTTCATGAGTTTTCCTCCCCGCGCACTCCTCAGCAAAATGGAGTTGCGGAGAGGAGAAATAGAACACTCATTGAAGCCTGCACGACCATGTTGAAAGATGTTTCTCTCCCGGAATACTTCTGGGCAGAGGGTGTCAATACGGCATGTCATGTACAAAACCGAGCTTTGATCAACAAACATCATCGTAAGACGCCCTATGAGCTACTGAAAGGCAGGAAACCAACCATGTCCTACTTGAGGATTTTTGGTTGCAGATGCTATGTACTGAATAATGGGAAGTACCCGCGTACTAAATTCGGTGAAAAATGCTTCGAAGGCATATTCATGGGCTATAGTTCCCATAGTCGGGCATATAGGGTCTTCAATAAGAAAACCCTAGTGGTAGAAGAATCAATAAATGTTGTATTTGATGAAGGAAGTTTGCTTAACTGCAATTCTTCCAGTAGTCTTCTTGAAGATGCAGGTGCTAGACTTGACCAGCTGAATCTGGATGAGACCCCTAAAGATGACGCACCCAAGTACATCAAAGTTTCCACCTCCACGTCAACTGAAAATGTTGAAGATCAAGATGGAACAAATCTTTTAGAAGAAAGAGAAGCACAAGAAGTAGCTGAAGCTCCAGACGCCAGACTTCTAGAGCTCCGTCACGTGAGGGATCATCCTAGAGAACAGATCATCGGAGATCCTCGTGTAGGCGTCAGAACTCGAAGAGGTACAACTAACGAAGTATTGCATCTCAGCTTCCTGTCACAGGTAGAGCCAAAGAAGTTCGACGAGGCGAACAAGGATGCGGCATGGATTCTGGCCATGCAAGAGGAACTACATCAATTCGAACGTTGCAAGGTTTGGACGCTGGTTCCCAGACCATACAAGCAGAATGTCATTGGCACGAAGTGGATTTTCAGAAACAAGCTGGATGAACATGGTGTCATCATAAAGAACAAGGCCAGGCTGGTGGCTCAAGGTTACAGACAGGAGGAAGGGATTGACTTCGACCAAACCTTCGCACCAGTCGCAAGGCTCGAGGCAATCCGGTTGTTCCTGGCATATGCTTCACACAAAGGATTCACTGTCTACCAAATGGATGTGAAATCGGCATTCCTGAACGGAGACCTGAAAGAGGAAGTATACGTCGCTCAACCCCCAGGTTTTGTCGACCCTACTTATCCCAATCACGTTTATTTTCTTAATAAGGCCTTATATGGGTTGAAACAAGCTCCACGAGCTTGGTATGAGACTTTATCTAGTTTTCTTCTTGAGAACAAGTTCTCCAGAGGTAAAATAGATAAAACATTGTTTCTCCGGGAAGTCAAAGGCAAGATTTTGCTGGTGCAAATCTATGTCGATGACATAATATTCGGCTCAACGGACAACAATCTTTGCAAAAAGTTTTCTAAACTCATGCAAGGAAAGTTTGAAATGAGCAGTATGGGAGAGCTCAAGTATTTCTTAGGCCTTCAAGTGAAACAGTCTGAGGATGGAATCTTCATCTCTCAGACGAAGTTCACAAATGAACTCCTTAAGAAATTCGGTATGGAGAGTGCAACCTCTATGAGGACTCCAATGGGATCCACCATGTCTCTAGATAAGGATGAGAAAGGTAAACCTTTCGATGAAACCAAATACAGAAGCATCATTGGATCCCTGCTCTACCTTACTGCCAGTAGACCGGATATTATGTTCTCCACATGTGTATGTGCCCGATATCAGGTGAACACTAAGGAATCTCACTATGTCGCTGCAAAGCGAATTCTAAGATACCTTAAAGGTACTCCTAATCTTGGCTTGTGGTACCCGAGGAACAATGATGTCGAGCTAATAGGCTTTTCAGATGCTGATTTTGCAGGGAGCAGGGATGACAGGAAAAGCACCTCCGGGACGTGTCAATTCCTCGGCAGGAGGCTTATCTCATGGAACAGCAAGAAACAAAATTGTGTTGCAACCTCCACAGCCGAGTCAGAGTATATCTCAGCAGGAAGCTGTTGCGCACAACTCCTTTGGATCCGAAATCAGTTGGCCGACTACAACCTTCAGTTCAAGGAAGTTCCAATGTACTGCGACTCCTCCAGTGCAATTGTCATTGCCAACAATCCGGTGTCGCACAGCAGAACGAAGCATATTGAAGTACGCTACCACTTCATTCGGGAGCACGTGGAGAACAAGGATATCTCTCTCTGTTATGTCCCCACGGACAAGCAGATTGCTGATATATTCACAAAGCCCCTAGACGAGGCAAAGTTCAATCTTTTCAAGACAGAATTGGGGATGCTCAATTATGAAGAATGAAGACTACAGAGGCATAAGCTGAGGGGGAGCCGGGAACTCCAGCGTGAGTACAGCTGCAAGAACTGAGGGGGAGCTAAGGGCCAAAGGTTACTGACCCCCGATTTGCCGAAGCCGAAAAGGGGGAGATAACCCTCTCGGGGTCAAGGCTAAGGTGGCTCCAGCTTGCTCCCAAGCACTCGGTATTGGTAAGGGATGTCTCCACTTAATGATGTTAAGTTTATGGCCTTCAGTTGCTTTCCTTTTCATTTGCTCTATTCACCTTAGCTTGTCCAGGGGCTTCTTCAAATCAGGTACATTGTGGATACAATACCCAACACAATTGACTCAAATTGACCCAAGTCAAACTAAGGTTAAAATTAGGTCAAATTGGACTATATGACTCAATTAGTCAAATCCAGGTCTCACCGTGACCTAACCAATATTAGGTCATGAGACTCGTGATCTATATATGGGAACAGTCAACTCACCTAATTCACAAAGTCAACCCCAAAGTCAATCACGACCAAGGTTACCCCAAATGGAATTTTATGAACCCAAGCCCAATTCCATTGGGTCAAGGCTTATCCCAAGTCCTATACTATGATCCATAATCTAATTTCATCCCCTACCTCTAATTTTGGCATGTCAAGGTATTCATAAGGTTTAAAGTGGAAAAATCCCAAAATCCCATAAGAGGACAAATAAATAAATGTTGATTGGAGGTTGCTTAGCCACCCACTCCTCCTTCTATGCCCCCTGACTAAGCAGAGCATGCCCAGCCTTTTGGCCCCGTTCTGAGTGAACAATTGACTGCAGGAAGAGGACACCATGCTTGACTTACCACCCCCTTAGTGGCATTCTTGTTTTAAAGCCATCCGCACCTCGTTTAACCCTTCCATCATCTTCAAAAGCTTGCAAGCAGTCAGCTTAATGCCTTAGAGTGGAGCTTTTGCTGGAGAATTAGTGGATCGGACAAGCTCGTCGGAAAACACCACTACCATGTCCAGCCGCCACAATGCTCTCCATCGAGCACCAATAAGGGTCTGTTTCTTCTCCTCTCCCTCTATGCTAGCTTCCTAGATCTTTAGGCTGAGAAATCGAGCCCAATTGAGCTGAGATCCGTGAGAGGTTGGAGAGATAATCGCCAGGGAGAAGTGGGGTTGGCTGGGAATCCTTGTTTCAAATCTGCCCATGTCGGGACAATCTGGGCCATCGGCTCAAGGAAGAAGATGAGCTCGAGCCCTCTGATTTGCTTCAAGATCACCGCAGGGTCATTGTTCATGCACTATTGTTTTATTTTAATTATTATCAAATATGTTACATTATATCAGTGACTTTCAAAGTAAATTTAAGCCACTTAGATCCTAATTTAGGGAATATGGCCAGAGATAAACATTGTAGTCATTGGTGTCTTCTTTTTGTAGGATTTTAAATCATCCCATTTGGTGACCTACATCCCCCAGAAAAGTCATTTTCTGAGGTGTGTCCTAACGGAGGGACCCTGAATGGAAATCTGCCCAACATGAAAATTGTAGCTTAGGGTGTCTAGTTTGTAGCAAAAATTGCTTGGACCCTTTTGGGCCACTGGTTAGACCAGGGTACCCTTTTTGGTAGGACCTATACCTAGGCCTAAACAGGAATTATTTTTGGTGCCCACACTTCATTCCTTGTCCAAACAAGTTAAAATTTGGGCAGTGAGAAAGTCTTAGTCATATCTAGAACCTGTCCAAAATTTAGAATTTTTGGAGAATATTTTTCTATAGTTTTTCGAAAAATTTAATAAATCATGATTAATTTAATTATGTGACCTAATTAATTTAAAACTCCCCCAAATTTTGGTGGGTGGTCTTAGATGTCATGATAGGTATAGGGTTAAAACTATAGCTCATTTGGAGATGTTTAGGATAGGTAATTTACCCACCCTATATATGACCTTATAAGGGTATTTTGGTCAAAAGCCACTATTTGATGGTTGAGTGGCCAAATTCCCTCATCAGAGGCTGAAATTTTGGCCACTGATATAATTTGACTTTTTACACTCACTTATGAAGTTTGGAGTGGTTTGGACTAGGGTAGCCCTAGAATTTTAGGGTAGGCCCTTTAGGGTAAATTTCTAGGGTTTGAAGAATTTGGGGTCAAAGGACCTTGGATGGACTTGAAACTTGGGAATGATGTCCATAGGGTTACTATGGTACTGTGGTTAAAATTTTAGGGCATTTGGAAGAATTTAAACCCCTTAAATCTATAACCCTAGTTTAGGGCACTAGCGTTGAAATCATAAGCTCTAATACCAAAACTTTCTGAAAAGGGCTAAGTTTTTGAATGGGTAGTTGTTTAGGGTATATATATCTCTGGAAATTTTATAATAAATTTTGGATGAATATTTTTGGTACTTTATTCACAAAGTCGTGTTTTATAATTTTCACTTAGGAATTTTTTGGAGAAAAATATACTTGATTAAATCTGATGAAACTTAGCAAAGGGGCTTGTATTCATGGTACCCATCTCTGTAAAGGTTTATGAAATTTTTGAAGAATGATATTTAGTAGTTGCTTCTTTAATTATTTAATTCTATGGAACTTGGTAAATTTAATAATGACATTTAAATTGTCTAAAAAATTTTAATTTCTTCATCATGATGTTTCTAGTTCCTTATGAAGCCCTAGTAATTTTTACATAATTATTGGAGACATATTTGTGGCACTTCCTTCATTATATTTGATCTTAGGAATTATTTTTAATAAATCCTTTAGAGGTCAAGAACTATCTGGAAAATTATGAAAATTGGCAACCAATAATATTTCTCTGTTATTTAGTGAATAAAAATTTTAGGAGGCCATTACCTGAGAAAATCTTATTGTTCATGTTCAAATTGACTATGGCCTAGTTTTTGAGGAAAATTCAATAAATAGTAGATTAATTGGGAAAATTATGATTTTCTGAATTTAGACTATATTTATCATAATAGACCTCTGGTAAAATTTGTAGAGTTATTGGAGGAGCAGCCCCAGAGGTCGACACGCTTGGAGATAGGGCAGTCTAGTACAGGAGTTCAGACAGCTGGGACCGTGAGGCCCTTACTCTAGTAGTGTTTATTTTATTTCCACATGCGAGATCTTGTGGTGAGGAATTGTTGTATCGGGCATAAGCCCTTATTTACAGTGCTTGGTTTTGTGGACTCTCCCATCGTGGAGATATTTTACTTGATGTGATATTTCTGTGGACTTTTACTTAGAGTTTTGCTTCGCATGTTATTACTCTAATTTTGTTACTATGCTGCGATCGAATTGGCCGGCAGAAACGGCGTTTTGTGGTGATGACGCTTCCGGGCGAGAAGGTGTCACCGCAAAGCGGCGGTTCTGGGCATAAGACCCTGTGTTTTTATTTAAAAAAAAAATGGGTCTTACAAGAGATGCGGCTTATACGAGTTACAATTATGTCAATCCTACAAATGATGTTTTGGACAGTTTATTTTTTGCTCATCCAACTTTCATTCAACTCAGCAAGATGTTTCTGGATGTTTTCATCATGGATTGCACCTATAAGACTAATCGGTATAGATTGCTTTTACTTTCTATAGTTGGCTTGACTTCTACAAACTTGACTTTTTTCGCCGCATTTGTGTTCATGTCTAACGAAATAGAATGTAGTTACAAGTGGGCCTTGGACTGTTTTAAAAGTGTGTTAGGCCCTATTTCTTTGCCCAGTATTTTAATAGTTGACAGGGAGATTGCTATGATGAATGTCATACAGGCGGTATTTCCTCAAGAAAAAGTTATATTGTGTCAAGTTCATATCAGCTGTAACATATTAGCTCATTGCAAAAAACTCTTTGAAAGTGGGAAAGAATGTGAGGCATTTCTGTCTGAATGACAAGTTTTGATTAGGGCAGATACAGTCCATGATTACAATATGTGTTTCAACTTATTAATAAGCAAAAATTCTGAAAAATATCCAAATGTTTTGAATTATATGGTGAGTACTTGGTTAAAAACATAAAAGGAAAACTTTATTTCGGCATGGGTAGATAAGTTAATGCATTTTGGGAATACTACCACTAACCGAGTGGAGAGCGACCACAGTCATCTTAAAAAGTTTTTAGAGGTGTCCGTGTGTAACTTGACTTCAATATGGAAAACATTTGATCAAATGCTTAATTTACAACACACCGAGATTAAGCATTCTTTTGGACAAAGTTCAATACAAGTCAACACTGGTTATAGAGGATCACTATATACAAAGTTACTTGGTTATGTTTCAATTATAGCATTAGAAAAAATCAAAGGAGAAGATGAACTGGCTAAGCGGGGTTGTGTAGAAGCTGCTAAATGTTTACATCAAATGCAGTACACAATGGGATTGTCATGTGCCCACGAATTAGTAACTTATATGAAACAATCGTTGGCATATCCTACGTGGATGGTTCATAAATATTGGCGTCAGTTTACTTTAAGAACATATGAGTCTACAAAAATAAAGGAGTAAGATGAACCCGTTAACATCATACAAATGGAATTAGACGGTCTACTAGAAAAGTACAATAATATTTCTGATTCTCAAAGACAAGAAATGAAACTGAAGTTGAGGGAAGTAATGGAGCCAACGACCACTCAAACCAAAGAACCAATAATGCCTCTAAAATTAAAAGGAAGACCGCGTGAAAGTTACAAAAAATTCAAAGATGATTACAAGTCTAGAAAAAGAGAACTATCTTTATTTGAGCATGTTTTGTTAGCGGAACAACGTACTCAACATAAAGCTAAGAAATTCATTCCAAGAAGAAAGACGGGGATCAACACATTTGTTGAATGCATTCGAAAGGAAATGTCGTTGTATATATCTAATTATATAGTCGATGTTGTAAATGTGATTGGTGATGGTCATTGCAGTTATCGAGTGGTGAGTAAGGCACGTGAAATGGGTGAAAATTGGCTACAAGTCTGGAGAGATCTCGCAAAAGAAATGAAAAGTTTTGAATTTTTGTACAACAACCTATTTGGAAATATGAGACAGGCGGAACTACTTTCATCTTTGGAATGCACTATAGAACCGGCTCCTTTGGACAAGTGGATGACAATGCCGGACATGGGGCTAGTGATTGCTTCTTGCTATAATGTTGCAGTTGTCCATTACTCAAAATTTCAGTCGTTCACTTTTTTACCTTTGCACTCTTCCCCTTCGGCAAGTAAAAAAACTATTTTTATTGGATTTGTGAACGGCAATCATTTTATTCAATTGCTGATGCGGGAGGATTGTCCCTTACCTGCAATAATCAGTACATGGAGGCGATATCACGCTACACTTTCCGAAGAATGGGACCTGTCATTTATTTCAAGAATCAGAGATACTGATAATATGGAAAAAAACAGAAGAAATAGTTAATTTGATGGATCATTGAAAATGAGGTACCATTGTTTTTTAATTGGTAGACAAAAGCAATACTTACGAATACAATGATTATTAATATCTCTATAATGTTTCTTCTGCAGATTATTGAACACATTTTGAATTTTTGTGAACACCAACAACTACTCTTAAGTCGTCTACGTATAGGTAAAAAATGTATTCTCTACTTCTTTTACTGAAATTGCATATAATCTAATATTTACATTTTTTAAGGCGGGAGTTGCTGAAGAAATGTGGAAATGAAAGAATTGAATGATTAAATTCCTATCACTAATGTTTTTTAAATGTATTCATATTGTAACGGACAGTTTAATGAATTATTTTCTACCACTATTATTTTTAAAATTTATTACATGTTTAAATGACTTGTTTATTAATAATTGATTGCAAATAACAATTTGGGTTATTCATAGTATGATTTGGTTGTATATAGCCATCTTTGGTTATACATAACCGTTGGTTGTCCATAGCCAAACTAGGTGTGTCCTTAACACCACTCTTTTTTTTCATTTCCCTCTTCTTTCTTTCTTAATCCCTCCCCCCCCCTTTTCTCCTCCCCCTCTTTTTCTTTCTCTTCCCGCCCCTCCCCCCTTTTTTCCCCTCATACTAGAGTGGAACCCGGCGCCCCCCCCCCCCCCCCCCCCCCGATTTCCCCATCGCGTGCTTCCCGAGTTTGCAACTCCACCGTCCACCGCTCTCCTGAGTTCGCAACTTCGCTGGTCGCTGCCCTCCTGAGTTCGCAACCCCGTCGGCCGCCGCTCTCCTAAGTTCCTACCCCGCTGGCCACCGCTCTCAGAGTTCGCAACCCCGCCGGTCGTCGCTCTGCTGAGAGTTCGCCACCCCGCCGGTGATATTACCGTTTGTCGATTTCCTTCCAGATTTCGATTCGAAGGTATGAATCTGTCATTTCCTCTGTTTCTTTTCAGTTTTTGGATTTTTATCAAATCTAGTTTTTTTTAGTTTTCCCATTCCAGAAATGCTTCTTCCTCTTTCTATAGTTCTAATTTCGTTTCTCCTTTTGCAGATTTTTTTGTTGTGGATTCGTTTCCCCCATTTCAGATTTAGGTTTTTTCTCCATTTTGTGCTTCTCATTTCAGAAATGCCTCTTCCTATTCCAGATCTAGGTATTACCCTTTAGAAGGAGATTCTATTGCATTTTGAATCCTCGTTGCACGTCGTAAGCTTCTATCTACAACTTTAATGGGCTCTCAGAATTTTCATAAAGCTTGGAGTTTTAATGCTATTCATCAGTTTTGGTTTACAATTCCAATAGTTCTTACTAAAAACTCATCCAATGTTCCCATGTTTTCATTAAAAACATCACAAATTTTTATTCATAAAACTTGGAGTTTTAATGCTATTATCTTAATAAATCCTTGATATTCAAGTTTGAGGATGTGTAGGCCATGTTTAACATTTTGGGCTGCAATAGTTTTGGGGAACACAACTTCAAAAACTCCTTGCTGAATAAGGAGCAACACTCTAGCCTTTTTTTCACTATCACTTCTTCAGTCATCCTTAGTGATACAAATTCAGATTCCTTGTTGTACTTGTTGGACTCAAACCCTTTAAAGAACATTGGAACTTGAGGATCATCGACAGTAAGCTCCCAAAGGCCGTGATAAACAAAGAGTGTATTCATCCGCATGCTCGAATATTTGTATTTCTCTCATCAAAGATAGGGGATGAGGCCTTTTGAATTCAGACGATGAAGCTCTGTTGACTTCTTTAACCAAATGTTGATTTTGGAGATAAAAATAAGCAGAGTAACAGAGAATAAAAAAATCCAGAGAAAATGCCAAAGCAAAAGATTTTCTCATTCCTACATTGTTTTCATCACATACCTTATTTCATATATAAAGTGCAGGTGGCAGAAATGGTGTCATCAAGAGTTGGTGGATAGAGTATATGCAGATAAATTAATTTGGCCCATAGGTAAAAATGTAGTGACATGTCATAAAAATTATTTGTGTGCTTTTGTAAATTAATTTGTGCTTGTTTTCATTTCACAAGCACACATAAGAAACGCAATAGTTTTACGTTGCTTATATGTGTGCTTGTGTAATGTGTTTATGTCATAAAAATTATTTGGGTTCGTGTGTATGAGTGATGAATTTATTTCTGCATATATCTAGTTTTGTAGAATGGATAAACGCAAAGAAAATGGAATCTCTGCAACATGGGAACATAACGATGTTATGTTATTTTGTGATTTGTGTATCAAAAAATTGAGTTGGGGAATAGACCAACTACACATCATAGCAAAGACGGGTGGAATAATCTGATGAATAAATTTCACGAACGAACTGGGAAATCCTATGATAAAAAACAAAAGAAAAATAAATGGGACTAGTTAAAAATGGAATGGAAGTTATGGCGAGAGTTGAAATGGGGAGAGATTGGTTTGGGTTGGAATTCCTCATGTAAAACTATTGACGGTTCTGAAGAATGGTGGGATGAAAGATTGAAGGTTAGTTAAATTTTTTTGACATTTTTCTAAATATTGTTTTACGTCTTAATTATATTATGAATAATTTGATATATACTCTTAGGTGGTCCCTACTGCAAAGAAGTTTCGCTATTCAGGTATAACTCCATAGTTTGAGGAAAAGCTAGACAAGATGTTTAGCCAAGTAGTTGCTACGAGAGATCTTGCATGGGCCCCGAGTTCACGAAATCTGGAACATGAATCTCTTGATGAAAGTGACATGTCCGATGATGGTGATAGTCGAACTGTTGAAGATTTATCTCCTAATGCAACAAGCATGAGAGTTGATACTACCTCCATTCGACTCTCTAGCTCATCGAAAGGTAGAAAGAAGACAAAAGAAAAGGACAAGAAGAAGATTGCTGGAAGAAAGAGAGCAATGAGTTCCACTATGAAGGACATAGCAGAGACATCTCGTATAATAGGTCGTGTTATGCAGGAACCTCCAAAGATACAAATCTCCTCTACATTGTTTACCATTCCAGAAGCAATCAAAGATCTTGAAAAATATCCGGAGATTATGGGAAACTTTGACTTCTATGACTACTGCACGTTGTTTCTTAGAGATGAGAGCAACAAGGATACCTTCATGAGTATTCCTGTGGAGCTCAAAGTTAAGTGACTGAAGGCGCGACATACACAAAAAACATAGTAGGGGTCAGATGGTTATAGTTATCTGCGGGGCATAAATGTGGTTATATCTTTGTTTGTGGATCTATTTTTTTATCATTATGCAGAACAACTTGAGACTTATATTTTATATGTGTGGCTGTCATAATTATTACTTTTCTTTATTTATAATAAAAGAGGGCTAGAGCACCCGATCTCCACAGTCAATTCTTTGGCTGATCCCCATCACTTTCTCCCCCCTATCTCTTTTGGTGTTGTTTTCTACACTTTTTTGTTTGTTTGGTGGTGGCTCGATTGTTTTAGAGCATGAAGAATGGTCTATATGAGCAAATATGATATGTTGTTTTCTATCAAATAAGTTTTTTGTAAAATTCTGAGCTTATTTTATGCTCTGTAAGAGAATATTCATGAGCCTTGTGAAATTAAAATGTCATTATATATCAACAGAACAGTTTCCAATGGGATTAGTGGTGCTAGCTATTATACTGGTACATTTAACACTATGAACCGCCCCCCTGATGGCAGATATGTAGTTGTCCCAAGCCGTGGAAACTTCTATTTAACTTGGGAGCCTGGACAGGTTAGCTTCTATCCATTATCTATTATTTAAACTGATAATAACACATGCAATCACAACAAACAATAATAGAGCCATCTGGAGATGCTGTTTGAAGTGCAACATTTTGAGTTCTTACATGGCTAATCATTAAAAAATATCGATACAATTTCAAAAAAAATATGGTCAAATCAGTGGAAGTACTGTGGTATTCAAACCTCTTTGTTTCATTTTAATCTGATTTTTATTGGTAGTTCTCCTGCCAAAATAGTTTCCTTTTACAGTTTGTTGATTGACTCTCTGCTTGCACATTATGTTCTACGTGATTGTTGGTCATAGTTTTGAAAGTCTGATAGCTTGCAGTTTATCAAAACTACAACATTGCAGTTTTGATGAACTGCACTGTAGCAGTTTATCAATATTCTAACTCTGCCTGTGACATGTTGTGATGCAACAAATGTATTTCTAATCAGTCTTTTTTGAACTCCCTTAGTCATTGTTATGTCCCGATAATTGTTTCATTTATGGATGTATGCTTTTTTCAGTGATGTACTGATATATAGCTACTATTCATTAGCAATACAAACAAAGATGAATTTTCAATCTTCACTAATTTTTGTTTATCATTTCCACATTGTTCTATGTATAGATTTTCTTTGCTAGAAGTGTAAACTAAAGCATTTAACCATGGTTGTCGAATTTTCTTTGTTATTTGTCTAATTATTTTTTTCTGATGCTCTAAGTTATATAATTAAATCCGTTATTATTTTATTTATCTGTTTGCGCAGTTACACAATGTTCTCTGATAATTCAAATAGCTCCAATGAGGAAAATCAAGAAAGTATAAATTGGCAATCGCGTCTCTCTGCAATGGTAATTTTTGATTTTGGAAGTGATCTTGACTTGGGAAGAGGCATTGATGACGTCGAAAATTCCTTCCTCTCCTTACTCGTGGTTGAAAACCCTTTGGGGGAGACTTTGGAGGTTGCCCATGTGAAGATGGAGGGTCTTTCTCTGTTACAAGCCTGGAGATGAAGCTGGGATTGATCTTCTCATCTCGAATTATGAGTTGGCTAAGTCAATCAACTCTTGATATGTTCTTGGTGCTCAGACATTAGCCTCAAATTTAAGTGGTCCTTCGGGCAGACCATGTATTAGAGCCACCCGATACATTTCTTGATTGACGATCTCAATGTCCAAAATCTCTTTCTTGAAATGATCCACAAAATGAGACCAGGTCTGGTTCTCTCGTTGCCTAATCTCAAAGAGGGCTTCTAGACCGCCCTTTCTCTTTGTTGAAGTAGAAAACTTGAGCAGAAAATCCTTTCACAAATCAGTAAAGAAAGTTATGGACTGAGGACGCAGTACATAGAACCAATCACTCACTTGTCCATCAAAGGTTGTTACAAAGAGTTTGCATTTGGTAGCATCTAAAAGGGTCTTGAGAGCTACGACTGATTCAAAAGCATGAAGGTGCTTCATTGGATCAGTCTCTCTAGTGTAAATTGGCAATCGCTAGTACACCAGGAGCTGTCGAGCAAACGGCTAATATGACGGTTGTGCTTGCAGGTTGGTTGCTGAGAAGAGCTGAGCTGAGCAGAGGACAAGGCTTGCTGAGTAGAGAGCGAGACTTGCTGAGCAGAGAGCAAGACTTGCTGAGTAGAGAGTAAGGAGAGGGAGCCGCTAGCAGTGGCAACAACAGACTTCGCCCGCCGCGGCTGAAATGTCACTCTTGCAACGGGCTTTCCTTTAATTAATAGCGAGAGGTTACAAGCTTACTAGTACACCTTCACAACAAAGCATTAAAGGGGTACAAAGAGAAGCTGGCGGCTAATGGAGAAGGAGTTGCGAGACTAAAGAAAAGAAGCTGTCAGAGACTAAGTAAAAGAGGCTGCCTGAGCTGTGGTGGACTAGAAAACTGAGTCTGCGGTGCTTGCTGGATCAACTGCAGGTAAGCTGTGGAGGACTGCGCGGACAGGAAAACGGAGTCCGCAGGGTCTGCTGGCAAGCCTTGTTTCCTCCTCCGGGCGTCTTGGGCGTGCAGAATGAGAGGCACCCGGGGCTATTTATAGGCCCGGGGAAGATCTTCTAGAAGCGGGGCCCGGTGATGTTAGCATGACGACCTGCGCGGACTCCGCGGACTGGAAAATGGAGTCTGCCAAGCTGATGGGAGAAGCAAGCTGTCGAAAGCCGGGAGAGAACGGAGGCCGCCCCCTTGCGGGAGGCCTAGGCGGACTCCGGGGGGAGTCCACCCGGTAGGAGAGGAGGCCGCCCCCTAGCGGGCGGCCTGGGGCGGACTCCGGGTGGAGTCCGCCCGGCAGGGCCGGGGCCGCCCCCTAGCGGGTGGCCTAGGCGAACTCCGGGGGAGTCCGCCCGACAGGAGTCGGGACCGCCCCCTAGCGGGCGGCCTGGGCGGACTCCGGGTGGAGTTTGCCCGGCACGGCCGGGGCCGCCCCCTCGCGGCCGGCCTGGGCGGACTCCGGGAGGAGTCCGCCCGGCTAGAGCCGGGTCCGCCCCCTAGCGGGCGGCCTGGGCGGACTCCGGGAGGAGTCCGACCGGCTAGAGCGGAGGCCGCCCCCTGCGAGCGGCCTGGGCGGACTCCGGGGGGAGTCCGCTTTGCTGGATGCGAAGCGGGCGCCCTCCTGCGGGCGAGATCCAGATGGTTGGCTGCCTCCTACAAGGAAAAGCACTGCACGATTAGCGGGCCTAACCGCATGGCCTGCGAGGGTGAGCTATGGGAATAGCCCGCCGTCCCGCAGGGCATGCTGTTGCTAGGAGACCTAGACGGGCAGGGAAAACTGTCCGCCTACACTGCGACTTGTCGCGATCAAAAGGGAGAGTCTAAGGAGCGTGACTAGCCAGCTGGCTACCTTGGGAAGGATCGCCGATTTCTGGGTTAACATAATCCCCGCACTTTTTTAAGTTCCGAAGGAAACTTCGAAAAAGTTGGAGACCCACGAAAATCGTGATCCATCCCAACAGAAAGAAAAATGGGGAAGGAGAGATAGAACCTGAAGTCTCCCCTTAGAAGTTTGGTGCTGCCTGTCTATTTTCCTGCAAGAGGAAAGTTAAAGTAGACATGTATGGGCGGTACATCGAGTGTGTACCTGAGTTTGCTTTTGCAAAACGAAGAAGGTGTGTCTTCCATTAAGCTCTGCAAAATAAAAGTGAGAGGAAAACAGAAAACATAATAACTTTCAAGTACCTGATGGAGTCTTGTAAGCACCCGTTATCCTCTGCAAAAAAGGAAGGATAAAGAGTATACAAGAACGAAGAATGAGCTGCAAGTACCTAGAAGAAACTTGCAAGTCTTTGCCTTCTCTACAAAAGAAGAGTTAAAGGTATGCACAGTGTATGAAAGTAACTTTCACGTACCTGTGAAAGGGCTTGCAAGTGGCTGCTGATCTCTACAAGGAGAAGAGTTAGAATTAAAACATGCAAATGAAAGAAGCTTGCAAGTACCTGGGAGGAGGCTTGTAAGTGTTTGATGTTCTCTGCAAGAAGAGAGTTAGAAGCCAACAAGATATGAAAAATAGCTTGCAAGTACCTGTGAAGAGAAGCTTGCAAGTGTTTGTTATTCACTGCAAAGAGAAAAGAGTGAGCGGCATGCATATCATAATGAACTAAACTGCAAGTACCTGGATGAGGCTTGCAGGTGTTAACTGTTGATAAGATAAGATTGATATGACCAAGTAGTAAGGGAAATGCCTGATGAACACTTTATCATGAAGCCCAGATTAATAAACCGAGTGCTAATCTGTTGATATGGTTTGATAGACATGATCAGATTAGCAGAGAAGCAACTTGACGAATTCTGCCAATCTTAACTAGATTGTCATAGCATGGCTTGACGATCAAGGAGAGTAAGATTCTCTGATCAATGCTTGATGACATTAGCATAAGAGTAATGAGTAGCTCTGTGAATCTTCGTCTGATAACGCTTAAGCGAGCGGTGAATAGAAGATGAGAGCAATAGAGCTTATATAAGTAGAGAGTATACGAGTCATCATCCGATATAGCTTTGAACAAGCAATTCATATAGGATGAGCATGAGCAAAGCGGATGTTTGCTAATCCTTTTGAGAGATCGGATTAACTTGTTCACCTGTGAAAGAAGGGAAAAGACAAAAAGAGGTCTATACTCGGAATGACTAAAGAAGGTTGAATGCTGTCACAGGTGTTCCCCGTGGGCCTTATGCATCACTTGCCTGAGAAAATCATCCCGAGTATAGTCCTACTCAAAGCGGGCTGGCCGCGCATCCTCAAGGAGGGCACAAAAGAGAAAAGCAAGGGAAAGTCCTGAGAAGGACCGCTAGATGCACTACTCTCTTGCCCTGGGGCACAAGCATCACTGATCAATGAGACTAGTTGCGCCAAGTGGCCTATTGCTTGTCTGTGGATTGATCAGTGGAGTTGTGGGAACACACGAAAGCACAGATCGAGAGTACCAGAGAGTGTTCGGCCATCACAGCTGTGAGATGATCAAAGAGACAAGGCTACGCTTGATCGTCATTGCTTGTCAAGCAAAGATCACCGTAACTGTAATGTATCCTTTGCGAAGCATAGCAGCGCTAACACATGGGGCTCCCCTAGCACGCACTTTGTGTTAGATGCCGACTAGGATCCAAAGTCCCGTATTCCTCTGCATGAGAGTTGGATGACACCCACTACACATGCGAAAACTCCTCGCGATATGTGGTCGTTGTGGTCTTACACCGGAATCCAATCTCGAGGGGGCCTATAGCAAGACTTGGCGATATCTCATTAGTGTAGTGATATCTTTGGCAAAAAGAGAAAAGATAGAGGAAGGAGCATCATAAGAGAGGAACTGTGTCAGTATGAGATCCCAGATAAAAGTTTTGTTGAAAAGCAAATAAAGAACACTGAGAAGTGTTTGGTAATGAGAATGTTCGAAGAAAGAGTAAGGGTAAGAGTTGAGATAACCCATTAGAGTTGAGATAAATTGGAGGACTGTGAAGTCCATTACTTGCTTAGAATAGCCTTCCAAGCACACCCTCGTCGTCGGAATCGAAGCACTCGACAGTGTTGTTGACAATGAGGAGAGAAGGTTCTTCGACTTAATTCACTCCTCTTGAGGAGCAAGGAACATCTGCAACTTCTTTGCCCTTGGAAGTTGCTGGATCAGGGCGATCTTCTTTAGGGAGAAGGTCACGCATCTTACCTTACTGGAGCATCCTTTGCACAAGCTGACGGAATGCTCGGCAGTGCTCGGTCAAGTGACCTGGCTCTTTGTGGAATTCGCAGTAAGGTTCTGAACCTCAACATCTTTGATCAGCTGGTCGATAAGGCTTCTTGTAGTTGGCCCTATCCTTCATGACTTGGCTCACTTGATGCATGATTTCATCTAGTTCGGACTCGTGCGAGTCATTGTCTTGATGTTGATAGACTGCAGCTGCTTGAGAAGATGGAGCTGGTGGCAGTAGCGGTTGATCTTGAGCACGACCATGGCTTGGAAAGGAGTATGGGTGGCGTTGAAACCTTCTCTCCTTCCTTGAGTGAGATGGGAAATGACGATGAGGAGACCTCGGAGGTTGCTTGTGAAACAGATCTCTCTCTGATATGAGCTTGGAGACGAAGCCTGGGTTGCTCTTTTCGCCTCGGATGTACGAGTTAGCAAGAGCAATCAACTCTTGGTAGGTCCTTGGAGCACGAACATTGGCTTCAAACTTGAGAGGCCCTTCACGAAGACCGTCGATAAGAGCCACTTGGTACATCTCTTGATCAACGATCTCGATGTCCAGAATCTCTCTCTGGAATCGATCAATAAATTGAGACCAAGTTTCATCACTGCGCTGCCTGATCTCAAAGAGGGCTTCAGGTCCACCCTTTCTCTTGGTAGAGGTGGAGAATCTGAGAAGAAACTCCCTTCGTAGATCAACGAAGGAAGTGATGGAGTGAGGTTGGATGCCATAGAACTTGTCCCTCACTTGCCCATCAAAGGTTGTTACAAGGAGTTTGCACTTGGTTGCATCTGACAGAGTCTTGAGAGCAACGACCGATTCAAAGGCTTGGAGGTGCTTTACTAGATCAGCCTCTCCAGTATAGATTGGCAGTCGAGGCTCTCTGAAGTTTGCTGGAGTAGGTTCATGGCGAACGCTCTCGGCAAAGGGTGAAGGCTCTTCCTGCTCTCCCACAACATAGGGATTAAAGGGAGCATAGGCTGTAGCTGTAAAGGAAGCAGGAGAATAGAAGGGAAAAGCTGTAGGAGCAAAGACAGGAGTTGGGGGCAAGGATGACTTCCTTGAAAGTTGAGAAATCTTGCAGGACTTCCCCGGGCTGCTCCCCGGAAGAAGTTTTGACGAGCTGCAAACTCTTCATCTTGAGGTCTCAAAGGGGCTGCAGGCCCTTGCGGAAAGGTTGGGGTGTAAGGAGGATAGAACGACGGGCAAGCTTGATAATAAGCTTGTTGATGCTCTGATGTTGGTGTTGGATTGATTGGAGCAGCTGGAGCAGCTGGAGAAGTTGTTGGTTGAGAGTCTAATCGCTGCGTGATTGCAGCAAGGACTTTGTTGATGGCTTGAAATTGTTGAGCATTCTCACGGCGCGACTGCTCAAAAGCTTCCCAGAGAGGATCATCTCTAGGACTTGGAGTAAAGTTCTCGGCTGGTTGGTTATCTGTCATGGCTGACTGTCGTTGTTCACCGTCTGATCGGATTTGAAGGCCGCGTGTTAACTGTTGATGCACGGAAATGGCACCGGGGGACAGCTAACACGGAGGGGAGCGTGTTCGGTCTCGCAAGCTAGGAGAGGAAGAAGATGGAGAAAGGAAGGAAGCCTCTGAGTGCTCGAGAGTGGAACAAGCGGCTTATCAAGGAGGTTGCGGGGATAGAGGAGAGGCTTGATCAACTGAGAGGGTTGACCAAGAGAGGAGGAAGAGGTTGATCAGGAGCTGTCGAGCAGACGACTAATATGACGGTTGTGCTTGCAGGTTGGTTGCCGAGAAGAGATGAGCTGAGCAGAGGACAAGGCTTGCTGAGCAGAGAGCAAGGCTTGCTGAGCAGAAATCAAGACTTGCTGAGTAGAGAGCAAGGAGAGGGAGCCGCTAGCAGTGGCAACAACAGACTTCGCCCGCCGCGGCTTAAATGCCACTCTTACGACGGGCTTTCCTTTAATTAATAGTGAGATTTTACAAGCTTACTAGTACACCTTCACAACAAAGAATTAAAGGGGTACAAAGAGAAGCTGGCGGCTAAGGGAGAAGGAGTTTCCAGAGACTAAAGAAAAGAAGCTGCCAGAGACTAAGTAAAAGAGGCTGCCTGAGCTGTGGAGGACTGAAAAACTGAGTCCGTGGAGCTTGCTAGATCAACTGCAGGTAAGCTGTGGAGGATTGCGTGGACAGCAAAATGGAGTCCGCAGGGTCTACTGGCAAGCCTTGTTTCCTCCTCCGGGCGTCTTGGGTGTACAGAATAAGAGGCACCCAGGGCTATGTATAGGCCCGGGAAAGATCTTCTAGAAGCGGGGCCCAGTGATGTCAGCATGACGACCTGCGTGGACTCCACGGACTAGAAAATGGAGTCTGCCAAGCTGATGGGCGAAGCAAGCTGTAGGAAGCCGGGAGAGAATGGAGGTCGCCCCCTTGCGGGCGGCCTGGGCAGACTCCGGGGGAGTCCGCCCGACAGGAGCGGAGGCGGCCCCCTAGCGGGCGGCCTGGGGCGGACTCCGGGTGGAGTCCGCCCGGCAGGGCCGGGGCCGCCCCTAGCGGGCGGCCTGGGCGGACTCCGGGGGAGTCCGCCCGGCGGGAGCTGGGGCCGCGCCCTAGCGGGCGGCCTGGGCGGACTCCGGGTGGAGGCCGCCCCCTCGCGGGCGGCCTGAGCGGACTCCGGGAGGAGTCCGCCCGGCTAGAGCCGGGGCCGCCCCCTAGCGGGCGGCCTGGGCGGACTCCGGGAGGAGTCTGCCCGGCTAGAGCGGAGGCCGCCCCCTGCGGGCGGCCTGGGCAGACTCCGGGGGGAGTCCGCTTGGCTGGCTGCGAAGCGGGTGCCCTCCTGCGGGCGAGATCCAGATGGTTGGCTGCCTCCTGCAAGGAAAAGCACTACACGGTTAGCGGGCCTAACCGCATGGCCTGCGAGGGTGAGCTACGGGAACAGCCCGCCGTCCCGCAGGGCATGTGGTTGCTAGGAGACCTAGACGGGCAGGGAAAACTGTCCGCCTACACTGCGACTTGTCGCGATCAAAAGGGAGAGTCTAAGGAGCGAGACTAGCCAGCTGGCTACCTTGGGAAGGATCGCCGATATCTGGCTTAACAGCTAGCGAGCAGGAGGGTTGGTCTTCGACTTGGTGACCAGGCTGACTGAAGTAGCAGGTCACGCAGGTCACTCCCGCTGCTGAAGTCCACTCCCGCTGGATGGGCAGGCTTGTCGCCCCTGCTGGGCAGTTTGATGCTTGTTGTTTGGGCGTCCTGAGTTGCTGTCGCATGCCTGGTGACCTGAAGCTTGTCGCGTACTCTTGGGCGACCTGGAGGCAGGTCGCATACTTCTTGGCAGACTGGGATGCAGCGTAGAGTTTTCCACACCTGTAGAAGAAAGGGGCGGTCGCTTGGCGATGATATAACCCGACTTGCTAGCCGGGCGACCTGTAGGAGCGGGCTGAAGAGCAGACTGCGCCTCCTAGTGAGCATGTCGTTACTGGGCAGTCTAGGCGGATGACAATGCTGGTCCGCCACTTTGTTGGGTAGTCCACACCTATTGTAGTATATCAAACTATTGTGCGGTTAGCCAATCTAACTGTGCGGGCTGCAGGGGCGGACTTTAGAAGCAGTCCGCAGCCCCTACAGAACAGACGGTTGCTGCGCGACCTAGGTGGTCAGACCGGGGAGACCGCCCTAGCCACGCGGCCTGAGCGGACAGAGAAGTCTGTCCGCCCATCATAGAGACATCATG
>CM077162.1:52987113-53084360 GCA_039583875.1 Platanthera guangdongensis | reverse complement strand
AATAAAAATCATATGAAGTTTACATTGTTTTGTACTTTTGCCATCAATTATCTTATAATACCAAAATTTGCTTTCAAAGTTTTTCCTAGCATAACATCGAATAGATTTTCAAAAGTTGATATAATTTTTCTAATTAAATGCACCATAAAATCATTCTCATAACTTCATCACTTGAATCATAAGTTTGGTTCATGTATAATTAGCACAAACTGTTGAAATTTGTGAAGTAAAAGTGGTTAATGGGCACGCCGGGCGGCCTGAGCGGACAGAGTCCGCGGACTGGGCGGACTGGGCGGGCTGCTGTTTGCGGCCTGGTGGAAAGGCCTACTTGGGCTTGGTTGTTCTTGAGGAGCGGCTTGTGCGGCCTGGTGAGCGGCCTGGGCAGACTGCTGTCTGCGGTCAGCGTGTTGGCTGTCTTGGTGGCTTGGCTGATTAAGTAGCGACCTGAGCGGGCAGAGGTTTGCGGGCTGTAGGTTGTGCTATTTGTACAGTGGCCATGTTGCAAGCTTGTGTTAACCTCCGGATTGGGTCCTGTCCGCGGGGAGGCTTGCGGACTGGCGTTGTCCGCGGTGTCCGCTGTGGCGGATTGACCTTAGAGTTTGGCTGTGGCCCTTGCCGAACTCTAGTGGTACATCAGATGCTATCTGCTTGGGAGTACTGCGCGGACTGATATCGGGAGTCCGGCAGTTGGCCGCTTGTTGGGCAGTGTTGTTGTGCGAGGTTGCTTGCGGACTCTGCCTTAACTCTGGAGGAGTGTGGCGACCTTCTTGGATGATTGGCGGACTGGGCTTTGTCCGCCGAGCTCGCGCTAGGCCTTTGGTGGTTTACTGGCTTGGTCACATTCTGTGGCAAGAGCAGTGTGTCCGCAGTATCCGCCAAGTCCGCTGTTGACGGGAGGACTGCCTTTGGTCGTGGGCTTGTGGCGGATGGAGGCGTTGCTCTTGGACTGTGCAGACTGCCTCTTGCATATGCGGACTGTCACTGAAGGAGTTGTGGCTGTCCAAATGTTGATATGTGCGGACTGTGCGGACACAGTAGTGGTCATCGGTGCCTTGCTCCTGGCGGTTGTCTTTGAATCCGGCTAAGTCATTGCGGACTAAGCAGACGGAGGTTTTGCTAGCGCGCGGGCTGGGATGGTGATTCTATGCACTAGGGTGGTGACCACACTACTCACCTCGCCTATAAATAGACCTCCTGGCACGTCTACAGTAACTGAATGAACAGTAAGTGGGGAGTCGGTCAAAGTGCTGCGGTCTCAGTTTTTCTGTCGCGCGGGATTGAATCCGAGTTAACTGTTTGTTGTGTGCAGGTCGAGCAGCTAGCTTCAAGGAGGCAGGAGTTTGGTTTTTGACTTCGGTCAAGTACTTGGAACTGTGCGGTCTCTGCGGTCTCAGCAGGTCGCTCTGCGGCTTGTCAGTTCTCTGCTTCAGCTTTGCCAAGTTCCAATAACCTGTCCGCCGATCTCAGGCGGGTAGGCGGTCTGTTCATTAGTTCATCAGCAGTACGCGAATAACGGAGTGTCCGCGCGGCCTCGCGGTCTCAGGCGGACTCCGTGTTTTATTCGGCGTGTGTAGCAGCTAGAGTTCGGGTGGTTTCAACAACTAGGTGGACTCGGCGGTCTCGGCGGTCTGTAGTTCTGTTCGCTCGGCTTATTTTGGACTTTCTATTTTGTAGCTTATATACTGGCGAAATCATGTGTCGCCACGTATACCTCACCTTGTAAAGAAGTTAATGAATAAGATCTGCTTGTTCTTCCATGTGCATGGTGTGTTAAGTGTGCTCCTTGAGATTTTCGCTTGATCAAAGTGTGAACTGGGTAGTGCCGAGAATATTAATTTGGCTTTGGGCTATCTTGCTGACCACTTTGAGAAAATTCATCATGTATCAGAGGGAGGTTCAGTTGGTTGAGCAGTGATCAATGTGTGTGGTGCTCTGTGCTTCTGAAGGCTTAACCAATCGTTTGTTGCAATGGAAGGAAGTTATACAAGGGGTCTTGGCATTGAGCTCTTAACGCCGACTAACTTCAAGAAGTGGAAGTCGTGCATGAAGAGTTACCTTCTTGGTGAGGAGCTATGGGAGGTCGTTGGTGGTGACGACAGACAAGAAGTGACTGCTGCTTTCGGAACTGCTGAGCAGGTGAAGCTCTGGAGAAAAACCAATGCTAAGCCAGAGTTTGTTCTCAAGAGAGCTGTGTCACCAGAACTGTTTGATCACATCATTGGATGTGAGTATGCTGCTGATATTTGGACAACATTGATGAGTTGTTCAAAAGGAAGAATGTGGCTAGACTTCAGTTTCTGGAGAATGAGTTGGCTAGGACAACTCAAGGAGACCTGACTATCTCTAAATACTTCTCGAAGATGAAGAGTCTGTGTGCAGAGATATCAGCGCTTGATCCTGATGAGCCTATTTCTGAGGCTAAGTGAAAAGACACATAATCCGCAGCTTGCGGAAGAACTATGTTGCCTTTGTGATATCAGTTCAAGGCTGGGCTACTCAACCATCTTTACTGGAGCTTGAGAATTTGCTTGCTTCACAGGAAAGCTTGGCAAGGCAGATGGATGGAGTCACTACCTCTGAGGAGAGCAGTGAAGCACTCTTCTTGGGCAAGAAGAAGAAGAGATGGGAAGGGAAGAAGAAGCAGGTCGCTGGTGAGAAAGAGCCATCAACTTCTTATCAGCCGGAGAGGAGCGCTGCTCCAAAGAAGGACTGGAAGAAGAACTTGAAGTGCTACATGTGTCATCAGCGAGGGCACTTCAAGCGGGACTGCAAGGTCAAACTGCAGCCTGGGCATGCTGCAAGCAAGGAGGAAGCTTGCTCTAAGAGTGAGGAAGCTGAATGGGGCGTAGCTTTCATGACGAGCACTTGTGTCCGTGCCTTGTCTGATGAGGAGTTCAACGACGAGTGGATCGTGGACTCCGGGTGTGGTGATCACCTCACCGGAGACCAATCGAAGTTCTCTTCCTTGCAAGCATACTCAGGTAACGAAGCTATCATATACTGTTGATAACACTGTTTATGCAGTAGAGAAAGAGGGGGTCGTGTCTTTGGGTAGTGATCAGGGGCCACTCACATTAAGGAGTGTGTATCACGTGCCGGGCATGAAGAATAACCTCTTCTCTGTGACCAATGCAGTAGATGCTGGTTATCACGTGCTGTTTGGGCCAACAGACGTGAGGTTCCTTCGCAACGTATCAGCGGTTAAGGCTGATGTTGCTCATATAGGAAGAGAGAGTTAAGAACTTATTTGTTCATGCTACTAATACTTATGTTGATCGTATGAGAGCCAACGATAGCGCTGCAATCTGGCATGAGAGGCTGCGGCATGTAGGTATGGACAAGATGAAGGCTATGTCTAATAGAAGTTTGGTGAGAGGTTTGCCTAAGTTGTCCACCTTTGGTGACGGGCATGTTTGCGCGGGGTGTCAATACGGTAAGGCATATCGCCTTCTGTTTGATAAATCACAAACAAGAAGCAAGCAACCATTGGAGTGCATTCATGGCGACTTGATGTGACCAACTATCACGGCCAACCTTGGTGGAAGTAGATACATGCTTGTCCTGATTGATGACTACTCAAGATACACTTTGGTTTATTTCTTGAAGGAGAAGTCAGAAGACTTCCGTTTGTTTGTGGAGTTCAAGGAGTTGGTGGAGGGCCGGCTTGGCTTGCGGATCAAGAAGCTTAGAACAGACAACAGTGGTGAGTTTATCTCCTCCGAGTTTTCTAACTTCTGCAGGAAGCACGAGATCCAACGAGAACTCACTTGTGCTCACACTCCACAATAAAATGGAGTAGCGGAGCGGAAGATCCGCCATTTGACGGAGACTTGCAAATATTGGCTTCATGCGAAAGACATCCCAAGGTCCTTTTAGGCGGAGGGGATGTCTTGTATTTCTTATGTCATCAACCGGATGCCGCTCAGCCCGATCACATTTAAGACTCCTATTGAGTTGTTGCTGAAGGAGAAGCCAAGTGTGGGACACCTTCGAGTGTTCGGTTCAACTTGCTATGTGCATGTACCGGATGCTTCTCGGACTAAGCTAGATGCAAAGGCAAGGAAGCTTGTTTTTGTTGGCTACGATGAGCGGAAGAAGGGATGGAAATGCATGGATCCTGCGACGAAGAAGTTCGTTGTGTCAAGAGACGTTGTCTTTGACAAGCTGACGTCATATGGAGGTGGCTCGGTTGAGCTAACCGAAAACAAGGTTGATGAAGAACCGATGGTGGCTGCTGAAGGCTTGGAAGAGGAGCTTGCTGTTTCACCAGCAGCTCCTGTTGCTTCAAACTCTGAGGCTGAGCCTTCTGGCTCAGGAAGCAGGGGGAGCATTGCTCAAAGCTTTCCCCAAGTAGGAGTTGAGCCTGAAGAAGCAATGAAGGTAGTAAGCAAGGAGCCGACCCTTCGGAGATCGAAGAGGGTTATTAAGCCACCGACTCGTTACTGTGATGGGAATGCAGTGAGCTTTGTCTCCTGCTTCTTTGCATGTCCTCTGGATGAGTGAGAGCCTACAAACTTCAATGAGGCCACTGGAGTCAAGGAGTGGGAAGATGCCATGAAGGAAGAGATTGCTCCACTCAAGAAGAATGAAACCTGAGATCTTGTGCCCAAGATTGATGACATTACTCCAGTGACTTGCAAGTGGGTGTTTAAGTTGAAGAAGAAGGTGATGGGAGCATTGACAGATACAAAGCTCGCCTGGTCGCTCGAGGATTCTCACAACAGTATGGAGAAGACTATGAGGAGACGTTTAGTCCATTTGCAAAGATGACTTCAGTTAGAGTGGTGATCGACTTGGCTACTAGCAAGAGATGGAGGATGTGGAAGCTTGATGTGAAGAATGCTTTTCTTTACGGAGAAATTGACAAAGGCATCTTCATGGATCAGCCACTTGGATTTGTCTCCGAAGATCATCTGGACTATGTCTGCAAACTCAGGAAGGCTCTTTATGGGTTGAAGCAAGATCCTAGAGCTTGGTATGGGAAGATAGAGGAGTATTTGCAGTTCTGCGGTTATCTTGCCTCCAACTCAGATTCTAGCTTGTTCGTCAAGAAGAAGGGGGAGCTTCAAGTCTTGGTCCTACTGTATATGGATGATATGATCATCACAGTGAATTCAGAGGAGGAAGTAGCAAGGCGCAGGGCTGAGCTTACTATACGCTTCGAGATGAAAGACTTGGGAGAGCTTCATCACTTTCTCGGTCTTGAAGTGGAGAGGAAGAAGAGCGGTATACTCATTTGCCAAAGAGGATATGCAGATCGCATTGTGAAGCGGTTTCGGCATGGGCGAAGGAAAGAGTTGCTCTATTCCACTAATGCCCTCCTTCCCCTAATACGGAGGACTGGCTACAAAATGACGGCCGAGTTCAAACATGACTCCTTAATTCGCTGGAGGGTGAGCCAAACCAAATGGTCATGTACCATGAGACCGCCAAAGCTATGTGGGAGGAGCTTCACTCCTTATACTCTGGAAAGGATAGTCTTCAGCACCTCTACGACATTTATTACCGACCTTCAAACTCTTGATGTTGGCGGGGCGGCTGGCATGACCTCATTTATTACTCGTGCCAAGACTCTGGCAGAAGCCTGGATCGAGCATCGGCCTTCTACCACCGACCTTGCTTATCAGCGCGTGCAAAAGGAGGCCGTATGCATTGCCATGATGATGGCTCGTGTCCCGCCTCACCTTCAGATCATCTGGCTCATGTGTTGGCCTCGGCCTCTACTCCCTCCCTCTTTGATGTCTGCTCTATGCTCCTTCGAGTATCACTACCCCCGGATTCTCCGGCTCTCCTTCAGCAGACCCTTCCCCTTACTTCCCCCACCGCCTTCTACTCGCAGTGGACGTTCCGGCTCTGCGGACGGGGATGTGGGGGTCGGGGCCGCCCCAAGTGTTCATATTGCGTCCGGGATGGCCACACGGATGGCGTTTGCTACAAGAAAACATGGCTATCCTCCTTGCCCACTGCGGTTGCTGCCACTGATGGCTCCTCCTCCACTGGTACTGACCTTGAGGCCGTTCGCCTCTAGCTACAGCAAACTCAGGGGCTTCCTAGCCCGACTCCTGTTTCTGTTGCATACATCTCTACTGCAGGTATTACTTATCTTTCCTCTGGTCCGCGTTGGATCTTGGACTCGGGGGCTACTCATCACATCTCCTCGATGCGGCCACTCCAGTATTCGGATGTTTCTCATCCGAAATCTATCACCGTCGCTAATGGGGCGGCTGTTCGGTCTCCGGCTGCGCCGACATCTCCCTTGCCCCCTCCATCTCTCTTCGCTCGTCTTTATGTTCCGGGCTCTCCTTTTAATTTGCTTTCTGTTGGCGCCTCACTCATGATATGGATTACTCTGTCACATTTTGTAACACCCCCTATCCGTCGCATAGCATATAACAGTAGGTCCGGCCGGGGCCTGACGCCATATACTACAGACAGAACCTGGTGGTTACTTATGGAAACCATCCAACCAATCTCAACGTCCTACCAGAGCATTCTAGCGGAAGCAGTTTATAAAAGTTGTAACAAAGAACCAGCATTAAAGCATGAATGTCACTAAGACAAAAGAGGATGTTTACAAAATATGAAAGATATGGTACCTAAACACCTAGAGGGGGGGGGTGAAGGGTGACCTAATCCTTTTCTAACTTTATGGCAGCAATCAGTTATATCACAGAAAACTAACTATTTATCACAGCAAACAAAGCAATTTCACAGCAACAGCATACACAGTGTTTTATAGTGGTTCCCCAAGATATGGGTACATCCACTTTCCCCCCTCCGCCTATCTAGCAGTGTACTAGATTCGGCCAAACTCCTCCACTGTCTCAGAACCCAAATTGGTTCCTACACCTCAGGCCCAAAGCCTTACAACTCAGCTTTATCCCAAAGCCTACACTCAGCTAATCAAGGCCTACACTCAGCCAACAAGGCCTACACTCAGCCAACCAAGGCCTCACTCATCCAACAAGGCCTACACTCAGAGATCTCAATCTCCTACACTCAGGCCAAAAGCCTTACCCTCAGCCTTTATAATTATAGGCTTACAAATCACTCAGATCCAATGGATCCTACAAGTTAAAAATGTATTACAATATTAACTCAACAACTCAGAAATAAAAGAGGGGAGTTGAGAGTTTCTTGATGAGTTCTTGGAAGAACTCAGCTGGATTCAATCTGACTTAGCTTTCTTCAAAGCTTCTTGAGTAGAACTGAATAAGACTGAATCCTCCTGCAGTTGTTCCTTGACCTCTGCCACTTAGATCCAGAATGAATCTGAATCCTTCTTCTCAGCCTAGTTCCAGGCTGATTTCTTGGATGGAGCCCTCTCTCTCCAACTTCTTAGATCTGCACTTGGACTGCAAGATCTTCTTGTGTTGATACTCAGTGTACCACTTTAACTTGTTACTTCAACAATATCTGAACTCTGTCAACAACTTGAACAACAGTTTCTGTAAACTGTGGGTGCCTATTTATAGGCCTTCTTCATGGTAACCGGCTGGTCCGGTTCATAACTGACTTCTGACATCTCTGACAGTGCTGTAGACCGGCTGGAACGGCAGCTGTCATGTCATCCAGTCATTTCTTGAAAATCTCTAACTGTCTGATAGTGTCGAGACTTTCTGTCTTTAAGTGTCGACACTTATAGTCCAAGTGTCGACACAATTGTGTAAGTGTCGACACAAGTCTACAAGGTGTCGACACAACTCCTTGTATGTCTCGACACAGATTCTTCTGCATGTGTCGACACTGAAATTGAGTGTCGACACAAGTACTTGTTCTTCTAGCTTTTGCTGAATTCTTCTAAGTGTCGACACATCTCCTTTGTGTCGACACATCTTCATATGTTGTATAACTGTTAAGTGTCGATACTGCTTCTTGGTGTCGACACATAGTCTTCTATGTTGATACTTGTTGAGTGTCGACACAGCTCCTTGTGTCGACACTTGATTCTTCTGTTGAGACTTCAGCTGAGTGTCGACACATTCCCTTAGTGTCGACACTTGTACTTAGAATAATTTTGTTGATAATTCTGTTCTTTGTTAAGTGTCGACACTGCTCCATGTGTCGACACTTTCTTCAAGTGTAGAGTCTTCAGCTGTGTGTCGACACATTGCGCTGGGTGTCGACACTTACTTCTTGTGTTGACTCTTCTGGTTGTGTGTCGACACATTGTGCTGGGTGTCGACACTTTAAACTTAGTCTCTGTAGTATTTTGCTGAGTGTCGACACTTTCTGGTGTAGACATAGCTTCACTGGGTGTCGACACAGCTCCTTGTGTCGACACATTCTGTCTGCACTTTTCTTCACTGAGTGTCGACACAGCTCCAAGTGTCGACACTTTCTGTCTGGTGTCGACTCTGCATTCCAGGTGTCGACACAATGACTCCAAGTGTCGACACTGCTTGTCTGGGTGTCGACACAAGCTTTCTTGAGTGTCGACACTTTCCCTCTGGGTGTCGACACATGGACTTAGAAACTTTTTGCTTCAGTCCAGTAATTACTTAACCTGCACAAGTAAACTCAACATACATCAAATACATTATGATGTATATCATTGAGTTGGGTGAGGCTTCTTCAAATCAGGTACATTTGACCAATGTACCCAACAATCTCCCCCTATTTGGAGAAGTCATAACCCTTAGTCAATGATATACATCATTCATAATTAAACATTACAAAATGATGTAAAGCAGATTATATCAGCAGGGTAAACATAAATATGTATAAATTCACACATGTATACACATACATCATTTCAGAACAATCAAGAAATAGACACATTCACAGAACAATAATGAAATATATTTATCATATATTGTTCTAACATTTTTTTTCCTTATACATTTTCAGTAGTTTACAAAAATGTTTTACATTCAAAAGATTACAAAATAATCTTCAAGTAAACTCTTAATCTATTTCTGATCTGGTTCCTTAATAACTATTCCCTTGCCAGCTTGAACTTGAGCTTTGACAGGGCATCAACAGTTTCAGCAACAGCAGGCTTCTTGCCTTTCAATTCTTTCTTCTTGAGTTCTTTAGCCTTGATTTTTCTGCCTCTCAAAATAATGGAATGGCTTAGGAAAGTACTTGCTAGGCTCCACTGCAGTAGGAGGTAGCTTTCCCATCTTTGCCTTCCTTCTGTACTGGACAATGGCCTCTTGTCTAGCTTCATGCTTTCTCCACTCAGCTTCAGAGAACCACTTGTTCCTATCATGAAGGTTGTCCTTGGCAGCTTTCCAGGCAGTTAGAATAATATTTCTAGAGGTAGGGCTCCACTGTTCAAAGTCTGGTCTTTGTTCTGCTTGCTCCCTAAACCTCTTTTTAGACAACTTGTCTCTTCCTCTTTCTGTAATGCCTCTTGCATGGCTTCAGTAATAGGCTGAACACTTTTCCAGAACAACATTAGACTTCCCTTCTGTTGGGCTATACATTGTCTGGACATCTGCTTGAATCATTTCAAAGTCTGGAGGTGGATAAATCACTTGAGCTACTTCTGGTGGCTCACCTCCAAAATATGCAGGTTTAATCCAGATTCAGCAACCTCATTGTCATCACACAGAGGAGGATATCCAGTGTAGCTCTGATGGAATTTGATATCCACTTAGCATGGTCAGAGCTTGCTTTGACTAATACTCTCTCCCCTTTATGACTTCTCTAGCCATATGATCTCTGACATCATCCTTTTGAAATCTTATTTGACTATCCAAATATTTGATTCCCTCTTTAAAGAATGGTTTGAGCTTTGTAAGTTGTTCAGATATGCTTTCTGGGAGGTCTTGGATAGCATTCTTTACACAGCAAAATCTCTTTTGAAATACTTTATCAAAATCAGCTTTAACAGCAGCAGTAGATGTAGAAGGTTCAGCAGCCTTGTTCTTCAACTCAGTGACTATAGCATTATGAGAAGCAGTCAAATTGTCATTCATTCTTAACTGATTTTCAAGAACATATCCTTGCTTCAATGCTATATCATCTACCTGTGCTTTGATCTTCTCTTGGTGTGTTGCCAATAGACAACTCACTGCATTCCCACCCTTGTGGAAGCAGTCAGTCATCTCCTTTTTGTTAAGGTTCATCTCAAACCGAATTGACTTTATATCTTGGAGCAAGATCAAACTGTAATGACTTCTGCCCTTCATCTACATACTTCTCTATGGCCTGCCTTTGCTCATCCAACTTTATCTGTAGGGCAACCATTAAAGCACTATAATCGCAGTTGGAGCTTGCTGAACTATAGGCTGTGGGCAATGATTGCAGAGCTTTCTTATAACTCTGACTTCTCCTTTTAAAACATACAGTTTCTTCTTCTTGGCCCTAGCACTCTCCTCATCTTCAGAGGCAGAAGTGCTGGCTATGTCAACCCTATCCTTAGGGCTTTGAGGCTTTGCAGCTTGCACATCAGGTGCTTTCTCAGTTTCTTGCCTAATAGGCTCTTCCAGATCTTGGACCTTGCTCCCCCTCAGCAGCAGCATTATCTCTTGCATCAGCATCCTTGTCCATGTCAAAATCTTCTTGATCTAGATTTAGAAATAAATCTTCCATTGTGTATTCTTGTGGTGAAGGAGCTGGAGACATTCTTTGCTCTTCAACCACTGATCAGGAATTACTGAACAGCAGATGTGTCTTCTGTAACAACATCTGGAGCTTGACTAAGCAGCTGAGTTTGCTGAGGAACATCAGACAAATCAGCATCTTCTTTAAGATATTCTAAAGTATTTAGGTCAGTGAGTACCTCTTGTATGATGATGGTGGCTTGCTCACTGTCCAGAGTAGAGGTTCTTCTACTACTGGAGGCTCCCCCTGGCTTTGATCCCTGTGGATGGGGCTAGCTGGTGGTAGCTCCCCCTGGATCTCTGCATCAGCTGGAGGAGCAGGAGACTTCTCTGCAGGCACTTCCTCTTGATCATCAGGAGTGAAAACAATATGTCCTTCACTCCCAGAACTGCTGGAGGACTCTTGTGCCACAGGAACTTGCTTCCTTTTCTTCTTAGGAGGAATGTCTTTGTCAGTAACTGGCTTCTCTGGGGTTGGAAATTCCTTGGACAACACCCTGTCCCATCTAGAAAAGATCCTTTGATCCATCTTCCTCATGTGGTTTATCTTGCTTCCTGCAGCAGTACTCATTACTTCTAGTATCACACCAGCTAGATATAGACTAATGATCCTGCCCAGATTAGGCTTCTTCAAGCTCTCCTTAATCTTTTCAAAAACCACTATAGACCAGTCTATTCTTATAGTGAAGATAATTCTTGTCATTATATTGAACATGGAGGCAGACACTCTGTCATGCCCTCCTGGCTTGCTGAGTAAGACTTTTCCCACAATCTCAGACATGAACTTTCCTTGATTATTCATGCCTTTCCTGTTGAAAACAGATCCTATCTTCATCTTTGGATCAAGTCCACACCAGGTAAGAGCTTCCCTGGTCTTTGAAGCAGTCACCACTTCTTCATCTTGAGTTCTTGGTAGCTGGAGTACCTTCCTTAGATTCTTTGGTGAAACCTTGACCTTAGTTCCATGAACTCTGGATTTGATTTTGTATCCAGATTCATCTACTGCAGCTCCATTAAGGAATTCAAGCACTTCCTTCTTCCATATCTTAGTTGGTTCAGAAACTAAGTACTCTAACCCTGAATCGGCGACTAGGGTTACTACTGCCTTGATTTCTGGATCAGCATCGTCGAACGCGCCGCGCACAAGCTCATAACCCTCGTTAACGTTCTCCTCAAGCTTAGGTGCCATTAGGGTTTGTAGAATTTGTCTTTAGAAAAGAGAGGTGTCGACACAGTAGTTTTGGTCTCGAAACTTTGAAAGCGTGTCGACAAACAAAGACAGAACCCTATTTATACCTTTCTAATTTTGAAGATGAACAGGCGGGACAGCTAACTTAAAATGTGTCGACACTGGCAATAAGTGTCGACACTGACTTATAATGTCTCGACACACATGTGTCGACACAAGTTTAGTCAACAGATATTATGTGTCGACACTTGGTTATGTGTCGACAAAACATAACTCGACACATTGTCGAGACTTTACTTAGAAAATTCTGAGTAAAACATAAGTGTCGACACCACTTTGGATATGTCGACACCTACTGGACATGTGTCGACACTAACATTCTGAAGTGTCGACACCAACATCCTAGATGTGTCGACACCTATTTCCTGAAGTGTCGACACCACTATTCTGTGTCGACATAGACTTGTCTATGTGTCGACACCTTTTTACTTAGTCATTTTTCATTCTGTAAACTTAGTCTAAGTTTATCATTCCTAGTTCAATTTTGAATCTATTGAACTTAGCTTCTTCTAGGGGCTTAGTAAACATATCAGCTACTTGATTCTCAGTATTAACATATTCAAGTGAAATATCTTCTCTTTCTACATGCTCCCTAAGAAAATGATATTTAATCTCAATATGTTTTGTTCTACTATGAGATACAGGGTTATTAGCTATTGAAATAGCACTTGTAGAATCACAGAAAAGTGGAGTTCTACTTACCTGAAATCCATAGTCCTCTAGCTGATGTTGAATCCACAGAAGTTGAGCACAGCAACTTCCTGCAGCCACATACTCTGACTCAGCTGTGGAGATAGCCACACTGGTCCTGCTTTTTGCTACTCCATGAAATTAGTCTCCCACCTAGGAATTGACAGGTTCCAGTAGTGCTCTTTCTATCCTCTTTGCATCCTGCAAAGTCTGCATCTGTATAACCTGTTAGATCAAAATCTCCATTCCTAGGGTACCAGAGGCCTAGATAGGGAGTGCCCTTTAGATATCTCAATATTCTTTGACTGCAGTCAAATGAGACTCTTTAGGGCAGGCTTGATACCTGGCACAAACACATGTAGCATGCATGATGTCAGGTCTACTAGCAGTCAAGTATAATAGGGAGCCAACTATCCCTCTATACAAGGTTTCATCTACAGGTTTCCCTGCATCATCCTTGCTAAGAGACATACTTGACCCCATAGGAGTCTTCATGGTGCTGGATGAATCCATACCATATTTCCTTATGAGTTCTATGGTGAACTTGGACTGGCATATGGATAAACCACTTTCAGTCTGTTTAACTTGGAGACCCAAGAAAAACTTCAGCTCTCCCATACTACTCATCTCAAACTGACCTTGCATAAGTTTTACAAACTTTTTGCAAAGGCTGCTTTCAGTAGACCCAAATATAATGTCATCTACATATATTTGGACTAGTATGACTTTGCCTCTAGATTCCCTGAGGAATAGAGTCTTATCTATTTTCCCCCTTGAGAACTTGTTCTCAATGAGGAAACTAAATAGGGTTTCATACCAAGCTCTAGGAGCTTGCTTTAACCCATATAAAGCTTTCCTAAGTCTATAGACATGACGAGGTAGAGTTGGATCAACAAAACCTGAATGCTGCTCCACATAGACTTCTTCTTTAAGATTACCATTTAGGAATGCTGACTTGACATCCATTTGGTATACCTTGAATCCTTGATAGGTTGCATAGGCCAAGAACATTCTTATGGCTTCCAGTCTGGCTACTGGAGCAAAGGTTTGATCAAAATCAATACCTTCTTCTTGCCTATATCCTTTAGCAACCAGTCTTGCCTTATTCTTAATGATGACCCCTTGTTCATCCATCTTATTTCTGTAGATCCACTTAGTTCCTATTACATTGTAGTCTTTAGGTTTAGGAACAAGTTCCCAAACCTTGCACCTCTTGAACTGATTAAGCTCTTCTTGCATTGCTTCAGTCCATTGTGGATCTTGTATTGCTTCTTCAAACTTCTTAGGTTCAACTTGAGACAGAAAACTGGAATAAATTGCAGCATTCTGATTTTTGCTCCTTGTTTGAACTTCTTGTCTTGGATCTCCAATAATCAGCTCTACTGGATGATCTCTCAGATGCCTATTGGCTGGAGGCATCCTTACTTCTGGTTGAACTTCTTCAGCATCTGCATCATGCTGTACTCCTTGTAATTCTTCAGCAATTGGCACATGTAGTTCTCCCCTGGACAACAGCTACTGTCTTCTACTTGCTGTCTTGCAGCAGGCACTTCTTCTATAGTAAGCTTGTCCATTTTCTTTATCAAACATGTGGGGCTGCATACACTGCTAGACAACTCATTATTAATAAGTTTAGTCTCATCAAAAACTACATGCACTGATTCTTCTACAACTTGTGTAGTCATGTTGTAGACTCTATAAGCCTTACTATTATTGTTGTACCCAACAAAAATTCCCTCTTGGGACTTGGCAGCAAACTTAGTTAAGTAAGACTTCCCATTGTTAAGTATGAAGCATTTGCAACCAAAGATCCTGAAATAGGATAGGTTTGGTTTCCTGCCTTTCACAACTTCATAGGGGGTCTTTTTAGCCTTTAGTGATGGTAGCCCTATTTATAACATGGCATGCAGTGTTAACTGCTTCAGCCCAGAAATACTCTGGCAGTGATGTATCACTTAGTAGGGTCCTACCAGCCTCTATCAAGGTCCTATTCTTCCTCTCAGCAATGTCATTTTGCTGAGGTGTTCTAGGTGAAGAAAACTCTTGAAATATCCCAAAGTCTTCACATAGTTTTGTCATGCTATCAGACTGAAACTCAGTACCATGGTCACTTCTAATTTTGACCACTGTACAGTTTAGTTCATTCTGAATTTGCTTGACAAAGCTAAGGAAGACACTAGGTGTTTCAGATTTCTGTCTTAAGAAGAACACCCAAGAAAACCTTGAGTAGTCATCAACAACTACAAAGGTATAAACCTTCCTACCTAAGCTGTGAACTGGCATTGGACCAAAGAGATCCATATGCAAGAGGTATAAACACCTCACAGCATCTTTGTTTTCTATGCTTCTAAAGGTGGATTTAGTCTGCTTGCCCTTTTGACAAGCTGAGCAAATACCATCTTTAACACACTTAACTTGAGGACCATTCCTCACTAACTCTTTACTAAAGAGTTTGCTAATTGTCTTGTAGTTAAGATGGGCTAGCCTCTTATGCCATTTGACACAATGAGAGACTGTCTCATCAGCTACAAGACAAACTGGAGAACCATTGTTCTCAATCATAATGTCTAGGCAGTAGACATTCCTTTTCCTATATCCTGTCAAAATGATCTCTTGATCACTTGACCTCTTGATATGACAACCATTTTTAACAAATGAGATGTCATACCCTACATCACTTAGTTGACTTATACTTATTAGATTGTGTTTCAACCCTTTAACATAAGCCACTTGAGTAATGGTAACTAAGTTTGTAGAAATGTTACCAAACCCTTTGATGATTCCCTTTTCAGAACCACCAAAGGTAACTTTTGGACCATCCTTTATTGGAATATAGTCCTTTAGTAATCCTCTAGTTCCAGTCATATGTCTGGAACATCCACTGTCCAAGTACCATGTTGGCCACTTGGACTCACCTGCAAAACAAATTAATGAACCTTAGAACCCAAAGTATTCTTGGGTCCTTGGTGATTGTTAGTTTGCAATTTGACAAACCTACATACTGGCTTTCCAGCAGGTAATTTGCAACTCACTTTGGCACTCACATTGTGCCAACAGTCTACTGCAAAATGGCCAACTTTGCCACAGCACCAACATTCAAACTTATTATACCTTTGCTTAGGTACTGCCTTGGCTGTCTTGACTACAGCAGGCTTGTTGAATGTTGGGGCTTTGCCCTTTGACTTAGACTTGGACTGCTCAGTCCCTGCAGGTCTAATAAAGCCCAGTCCAGCCTTGCCTTTATGATGAACAAAATCATCAATTAAAGGTAGCACTGACTTAGGTTTAGAAAACCTAGCAACTAAGTCCTTCTCCTTCTGAAGATTGTTCTCCAGACACTTAATTTGATCATTCTTAAAAGTGATAGTCCTCATCTGAATCACTGTTATGTGTTTCAACCTGGCTATCTCATTCAGCTTTTGATCAAATTGCTTCTCAAAATCTGTTGCAGCAGCTTTAAGATCAGCAATTTCCTTTGCCTGACTTTTGGCAAGGGACTTGCTTTTCTTGTAGGCTTGCAACAGCACTTTATATTCATCTATAAGCTGATGAATATCATCCTCAGACTCAGATACATTCTCATCACTTGATGAAGAAGAATCTGAATCTGAACTAGAACAAGAAACTGAACTTGAACTTGAACTTTGTACCTGACTGGGTCCTGGCTGCTCCAGGATTTTGGCACTCTCTGTCAAAGCCATTAGCCCTTGGCATTGACAGTCTTCTTGTTCATAAATAGACTCCATTAACTGCATGAATTCTTCCTCTTCTGCTTCAGCAAACAACCCTATGTAGGCTTCAGCCTCAGACTCAGTTTCTGAAGAGGAGATATCTGATAGAGTCTTCTCCTTCTTGGCAACCAAAGACTTCTCTTTCTTGCCTTTGAAGTGAGTCTTTTTTCTGTCACCAGATTCCTTTCTCTTCTCAGGACAATCTGCAATAACATGGCCCTGTCTATTGCAGCAATAACACACTATCTTAGAACCAGTTGTCTTGCTTGACTTTGTCCTCTTCCTGTCTTTCTTTGAAGGCTTTTTCTCCTGATAAAATACTTCCTTTCCCTTTGAAGTAGAAGGTCTTGACCTCCACTATTTCTTCTTCAAGAATTTCTGAAAGTGTCTAGTGAAGGCAGCAAAGTCTTCATCACTTTCACTGCTCTCAGTCTTTGTGCTGACTGACTCATCTGAGTCTGATTCAACTACCTCTGGTGGTGAAGTTAATGACTTATTCCTGCACTTTCTGGGAACTACTGTCTTGAAAGCAACAGTTCTTTCCTTGTGCTCAATCTTTATTGATTTCTCCTCCTCTTTTCTCACTGTCAACTGCATCTCATATGACAATAACTTGCCAAACAGTGTAGGAGGAGGAATTTCCCCTAACTTAGCCATTTCTCTAATGGCACAGATCTTGGTGTCCCAATCTTTGGTTAGGGACCTTAAGAACTTATCATTTAGTTCATAGTTACTGAACTCTCTTCCATAAGACATGAGTTCATTAACTATTCTGTAGAACTTCTTGTAGCACTCAGTTATGCTATCTCCTTTTCCTTGTCTAAAACTCTCATACTCCTGATTTAGCAAAGATTTTCTATCTTGTCTAACTTCTTCAGATCCTTCCATATACACTATAAGAGTGTCCCACATCTCCTTGGCTGTCTTACAGTGTATAAGATTCTGAAAAGTTGCATCATCAATGGCACTGACTATTATGTTTTGTGCCCTCTTGTCCATTGTGGCTAGGACAATCTCATCCTTAGTCATCTCAGAGAAATCCTTTGGATTTCTCTGATTTGCATCTAACACTGAAATCTTCATGGGCACATAAGGCCCTTCCTTTACTGTGATGTAGATTCTAGGGTCTGAGGCCTCCATAAACAGCCTTACCCTTTCCTTCCAGATCCCAAAGATCTCTTTCCTGCATATGGGTAATTTCATGGAACCCAATTCCTTGTGATTCTCAGAGGAACCCATGTTTCTTGATTTTCTTGAAGTTCTTGAATCTGTAGTTTGCCTTACATAGAATCTGCCAAACAGGATCTCCTCAGACTGTTAGTCCTTTTTGAGGAACCTGCCTATGATACCACTTGAAAGATATGGTACCTAAACACCTAGAGGGGGGGGGGTGAATAGGTTACCTAATCCTTTTCTAACTTTATTGACAGCAATCAGTTATATCACAGAAAACTAACTAGTTTATCACAGCAAACACAGCAATATTCACAGCACAGCACAGCACAGCACAGCATACACAGTGGTTTATAGTGGTTCCCCAAGATATGGGTACATCCACTTTCCCCCTTCGCCTATCTAGCAGTGTACTAGATTAGGCCAAACTCCTCCACTGTCTCAGAACCCAAATTGGTTCCTACACCTCAGGCCCAAAGCCTTACAACTCAGCTTTATCCCAAAGCCTACACTCAGCCAATCAAGGCCTACACTCAGCCAACCAAGGCCTATACTCAGTCAACCAAGGCCTACACTCAGCCAACCAAGGCCTACACTCAGCCAACCAAGGCCTACACTCAGAGATCTCAATCTTCTACACTCAGGCCAAAGGCCCTACCCTCAGCCTTTATAGTTATAGGCTTACAAATCACTCAGATCCAATGGATCCTACAAGTTAAAAATGTATTACAAATAATTAACTCAACAACTCAGAAATAAAAGAGGGGAGTTGAGAGTTTCTTGATGAGTTCTTGGAAGAACTCAGCTGGATTCAATCTGACTTAGCTTTCTTCAAAGCTTCTTGAGTAGAACTGAATAAGACTGAATCCTCCTATAGTAGTTCCTTGACCTCTGCCACTTAAGATCCAGAATGAAACTGAATCCTTCTTCTCAGCCTAGTTCCACAGCTGATTTCTTGGATGGAGCCCTCTCTCTCCAACTTCTTAGATCTGCACTTGGACTGCAAGATCTTCTTGTGTTGATACTCAGTGTACCACTTTAACGATTACTTCAACAATAATTTGAACTCTATCAACAACTTGATCAACAGTTTCTGTAAACTGTCTATGCCTATTTATAGGCCTTCTTCATGGTAACCGGCTGGTCTGGTTCATAACTGTCTTCTGACATCTCTGACAGGTGCTGTAGACCGGCTGGAACGGCAGCTGTCATGTCATTCAGTCATTTCTTGAAAATCTCTATCTGTCTGATAGTGTCGAGACTTTCTGTCTTTAAGTGTCGACACTTATAGGCCAAGTGTCGACACAAGTTGTGTAAGTGTCGACACAAGTCTACAAGGTGTCGACACAACTCCTTGTCTGTCTCGACACAGATTCTTCTGCATGTGTCGACACTGAAATTGAGTGTCGACACAAGTACTTGTTCTTCTAGCTTTTGCTGAATTCTTCTAAGTGTCGACACATCTCCTTTGTGTCGACACATCTTCATGTGTTGTAACTGTTAAGTGTCGACACTGCTTCTTGGTGTCGACACATAGTCTTCTATGTTGATACTTGCTGAGTGTCGACACAGCTCCTTGTGTCGACACTTGATTCTTCTGTTGAGACTTCAGCTGAGTGTCGACACATTCCCTTATTGTCGACACTTGTACTTATAATATTTTTTTTGATAATTCTGTTCTTTGTTAAGTGTCGACACTGCTCCATGTGTCGACACTTTCTTCAAGTGTAGAGTCTTCAGCTGAGTGTCGACACATTGCGCTGGGTGTCGACACTTACTTCTTGTGTTGACTCTTCTGGTTGTGTGTCGACACATTGTGCTGGGTGTCGACACTTTAACTTAGTCTCCGCAGTCTTTTGTTGAGTGTCGACACAGCTCCTTGTGTCGACACTTTCTGGTGTAGATACAGCTTCACTGGGTGTCGACACAGCTCCTTGTGTCGACACATTCTGTCTGCACTTTTCTTCACTGAGTGTCAACGCAGCTCCAAGTGTCGACACTTTCTGTCTGGTGTCGACTCTGCATTCCAGGTGTCGACACAATGACTCCAAGTGTCGACACTGCTTGTCTGGGTGTCGACACAAGCTTTCTTGAGTGTCGACACTTTCCTTCTGGGTGTCGACACATGGACTTAGAAACTTTTTGCTTCAGTCCAGTAATTACTTAACCTGCACAAGTAAACTCAACATACATCAAATACATTATGATGTATATCATTGAGTTGGGTGAGGCTTCTTCAAATCAGGTACATTTGACCAATGTACCCAACAAAATACCAACATAAGCCTTAAGGGCTTACAAAATGTTTCACTTGATATTACATGATTTACAAACCACGGCACGCAGGCCGGTCATACATGAATAAAACAGTAAACACTTCCACTTGGGCCTTCGAGGGCCGGCTTTGCAAAAAGGGCTTTAGCCCGCTATAGACCGCTTGGCCCAGCAGCACCTGCAAGCAACAAACCACCGCACGGTGGCAAAACAAGGCAACGTTCAGCAATGCTGACCAAATTATAACGATCCCGCCCCCAACTCGGGGCGGCGGTGCTCCTTCCCTGCATTTCATTAGCATAAGCGAGCAATATATATATAGCCATTTCATCACAGACGTTGGCTCGCACGGCCACACGCCCCGTGCTCTCAGGGCACATTCTCGGTGAACCGGTCGATGTCACGTCAATTAAAGCCATAGACATTCTGGACTCACCACCGCCACTTTGACAGCCAAACCTATGAGCAATTTGTCTTCTTGGCCTGGGTCACGACAATTTAAGCCATCGACCGCCAAAGACCCTAATCTATGCCAACGGCAAGTGCCACGTGCCTTTAGGTCTCTTTAACCGAATGACATAGATTGGGTACGGTTCCATCTAACCCGTGCTCACATCGCAACGACAATTTAAGCCATATGCACGGGTCAAACTTCCACTGAGTCCCGTTTCCATCACAATTCACATAACCCGGTTATGTTCAAGTTGGCTCTCATGCCACCAAGTTGGCAAGATCTCGTATCCGCCCAGTTTTCCGGGTGCACCTTTGGGTTAGTCCCCAAGGCTCCCTGCTGCAATCTATCGCGTAGAAAACCCAAAAAACAACCAATAGCACGGAGTCTTCTCCGGCATTATGCAATGCAACATCACCGATCCAGACCAACATGTTCGGGTAGGCTTCACACATCATGCCTATGTCCGTTCTCGCTTACAGACTCTAAACAACGGGGACTATTCATGTCTACCCGTAGGAACGCCTCCAACTCTCCGCAAACTCGCGAGAGCGGGCTTCCTATGCAAAGAAGGAGAGCTACTCATGCTCAAGAAGAGAATCGTTACCCTAGCGTTCCTCTTCGGCGCCATTGAAAAGTAAACGGATGAAAAGCACCGCACTAGCTTTGCCTCTGTGGATCCAGAGTCGGCTCGCGATTCGGAGCTTCGAAGCTCCTCCAATGGCCGGATCTAGCTCCTTCTTCCTTCCTTGGCTCTCCTCTCTCTCTAAGGTTTTAGAAAGATGATAACTTATGAAAAGTGAGGGTTTTCTAAGTCCAATCTCGGGTATATCCCTTCAGGAACAACCCCCAGCCGTTGGATCCCAAGATAAAGAAACGGACGGCTTTGATTCGGTACTGAAATGCCCAATCTGGACCGAACACGGCCTGGCACACGCCCGTGTCCAGGGCCGTGTGCCTCATTCGCCGTCAAAATCGGCTCGCCTAGAACCTCACACGGGTATCGAACACGCCTGTGTTCGAGCTGACACGCCTGTGTTCGAGCTGACACGCCAGTGTTCCACCTGACACGGCCGTGTGGCCGGTCGTGTACCCCCATCATTTTTCCCTGAAAACAACCCGAGCACTGCACGGGTTCTAGGACACGCCCGTGTCCTTGCCCGTGTCACCTTGACACGCCTGGGCTCCAAGCCGTGTACACGGTCTCGACACTCGACACGGCCTTGGACACGCCCGTGTCCTAGGCCGTGTGCCTTGTCTCGACGCATCGTCGAGCGAAGTTCGTCGACCTGATGACACGGCCTTGGACACGCCCGTGTCCTAGGTCGTGTGCCTTGACTCGACGCCTCGTCGAACGAAATTTGTCGATACCCTGGGCCGATCGTCGACACGGCCTTGACACGCCCCGCGACACGCCCTTGTCGCAGGCCGTGTTCTCTGCTCGAGGATCGTCGACTCCAGAATCGTCGGCCTCTCGACCAAAATGTCGAACCCAGCCTGACACGCCCTGGGACACGCCCGTGTCCCAGGCCGTGTGCCTACTGCCAGAACCCAAAACTGGCCCAAAACGTCCCCCGTCGCTCTTTTGAGTTTCGGGGCGTTACAACTCTCCCCCCTTAAAAGAATTTCGTCCACGAAATTAAATAAAGGAAAGACATGTACAAAACCAAAATTTGTACCTGAGCGGAACAACTCCGGATACTCGTCAAGCATAGTCTGCTCTCGCTCCCAAGAGAGCTCCTCACGACCGCAATTGTCCCACCAGACCTTGACCATCCTGATCTCTTTACTGCGTAGCCGCTTGACCTCCGAGTCCTCAATCCGCACGGGCTTGACCTTTGTCGTCAGCCCACTATCCACCGGCACTTGATCAACCGCGATCACTTGCGAAGGCTCTTGCACCGCCTTCCGAAGCACCGAAATATGGAATACATCATGTAATCCACCAAGCTCCACTGAAAGCTTCAACCGATAGGCTGCTTCACCAACTCGATCCAAAACCTCAAACGGTCCAAGGTACCTCGGGCTTAGCTTTTTCAATCGCCGCACCCGCGAGACACCCTTGAACGGCTTGATTTTTAAGTACACATGGTCGCCCACAGCGAACTCCACGTTCCTGTGCTTGGCATTATGGTACTTCGCTTGCCTGTCTTGAGCGATAAGCAACCTCTCCCGAATGGTTCTTACCAAAGAAGTAGCATCCTCCACTTCTACTCGCGTATACAACTTTGACTCACCCGTTTCTAACCAAGACAACGGCGTGCGACATTTTCTACCATATAGGGCCTCAAAGGGCACCATCTGAATACTCGCTTGGTAGCTATTGTTGTATGCGAACTCCACCAAATAAAGGTGGTCTTCCCACTGCTTTCCAAAATCCACGACACACATACGGAGCATGTCTTCCATGGTTCTATTGACCCTCTCGGTCTGCCCATCCGTTTGCGGATGGAAGGCTGTGCTGAACTTCAACTTTGTTCCCAACATTTGTTGCACAAGCCTCCAATCATTGGACGTGAACTGCCCATCTCGGTCACTCACGATGCTGCGGGGCACACCATGAAGCCGTACTATGTTATCCACATAATGTTTTGCCAACTTCTCCATCGAATCATCCTTCCTATGCGGAATAAAAATGCGACACCTTCGTTAATCGATCAACAACCACCCAAATGGCGTCGTTCCCTTTTTGCGACCTTGGCAAACCGTGTACAAAGTCCATAGAGATGTCGTCGAATTTCCACTCCGGAATAGGCAAGGACTTAAGAAATCCGCCCGGCTTTTGGCACTCCGCCTTCACCAAGGCGCAAGTTTGGCACTTCTCTACGTAGAGCGCCACATCCTTCTTCAAACCCGGCCACCAAAACAATTTCTTTACATCACGGTACATCTTCGTGCTCCCCGGGTGAATTGAGTACTTGGTATGGTGTGCCTCGTACAACAATTCCACCCGCAAATTGCCCACACAAGGGACGCACAGACGACCGTCTTTCCAAAGCAATCCGTCATCCACAACGAATTGAGAATTTGACCCATCCAGATCCTCTATCATGAACTGCTTCATATGAGCATCCATATCCAAAGCCTGCCGAATCCGATCAGCCAGGTCATATTGGACTTCAGTCCAATTCAGAACTGCTTCAGCACTTGCTTGCTTATCCACACAAGCAATCTCCAACGCCTCCAACTCCCGCACCAACCGCTCATCGTGCACCGATAGCCAATTGGCTTGAGCTGGGGCTCGGCGACTCAACGCGTCCGCAACCGCATTCCCCTTACCGGGCACGTAGTGGATCTTGAATGTATAGTCCCCCAGGAACTCCATCCATCTACGCTGCCGCATATTCAGATCTTTCTGATCTATCAAATACTTCAGGATCTTGTGATCCGTGTAGATATCAATCTTCACACCGTACAAATAGTGCCTCCACAGATTCAAGGCAAAAATCACGGCCGCTAACTCCAAGTCATGGACCGGATAATTCCTCTTGTGCACTTTTAGCTGTCTCGAGCCATAAGCTATCACGCTTCCGTGCTGCAGTAGCACGCAACCCAAACCGCTACCCGAAGCATCACTATATATCTCATAACCTTCGGTCCCAACCAGCGAACTCAGCACGGGCGCCGTGGTCAACCGACACTTCAATTCCTCAAAAGCTCGCGCGCACTCCGGCGTCCAAACGAACTTATGCTCCTTCCTCGTCAAAGTAGTGAGAGGTAACGCTAACCGCGAGAAGTTCTCTACGAAGCGCCTATAATAGCCGGCAAGCCCCAAAAAGCTCCGGACTTCTGCTACCATAGCAAGCTCAGGCCACTCCCGTATCGCAACAATCTTCGCCGAATCCACAACAATACCCTCTCCACTCACTATATGACCGAGGAACGCCACTGAGGATAGCAAAAACTCGCATTTCGAGAACTTGACATACAACTGATTCCTCCTTAGAGTCTCCAAAACCAAATGAAGATGCTTGAAGTGATCTTCCTCACTCTGCGAGTACACCAAAATATCGTCGATGAAGACGATCACGAAATGGTCCAAGTACTCCCTGAAAGTCATGTTCATCAAATTCATGAACACTGACGGCGCATTAGTCAGCCCAAACGGCATGACCGTAAACTCATAATGCCCGTATCTCGTACTAAACGCTATCTTCGGGATATCACTCTCCCTTATTCGCAGCTGATAGTACCCAGACTTGAGATCTAACTTCGAGTACACCGTCGACCCTACCAACTGATCAAAAAGATCATCGATCCGGGGGATCGGGTACTTGTTCTTCTCCGTTAACTTGTTGAGCTCCCGATAATCAATACACAGCCTCAAGCTTCCGTCCTTCTTCTTAACAAAGAGGACCGGTGCGCTCCAAGACGAAGAACTCGGGCGCACATACCCTTGCTCCAACAACTCTTGCAGTTGAACTTTCAGCTCCGCCATTTCCTTAGGCGCTAGCCGATACGGAGATCGTGACACAGGCTTTGCACCTAGCACTAGCTCAATCGTGAAATCTATCACCCGTTGAGGCGGGGCTCCAGGAAGATCTGCGGGGAACACTTCAGGGTATTCCGATACCACTAAAATACAATCCAACACGGGCTTTGGTTTTGCAACCTCCACTAGTGTAAAGAACAGTTCTGCGCCGGCACGAACCGCCTTCACCACCTGAAGAGCAGACATCAACGTCTTGCTCGACCCCTTTAAGCCCGTAAAAGTCGTCTCACGACTTGCTCCCAGGTTGACTTCCTTGCTACCGCAATCTATATGGGCTTGCTGCTCCGAGAGCCAGTCCATGCCAAATATGACGTCGAACTCCACTAACGGAAGTAACGACGCCTGCAGATCGAACTCCTGATTCCCAATGCGAATCTTAACACTGCATATCCTATCCGCACGCATCGAACACCCATTGGGCAACAACACATCCAACTTATCCTTCGCCATCGAAGAAGGGACTCCGATGCGTGATATAAATCCTTCGGACAAGAAGGAGTGTGAAGCTCCCGTATCGAAGAGTGCTCGTGCCGGATTTTCACAAATCAATACAAATCCTGTTACCACATCAGCTTGTTTGATGGCCTCCTGTTGGCCAAGATTATAAACCCTCGGTTGGGCCGGAGCATAGTGGGATGCGGTCGACTCCACCGCCTTGCCCTTCTCTTCGTAAGTTGCTCCCGGCTTTCTCTCGGACTTGGGGCGTCCGCTCCAACAATCACTGGCAAAGTGCCCCGTCTTTCCACAAGTATAACATGCCCCCGAGGCCCGACTCGTAGCCGCCCCAGAAGCACCAGAAGGAGCTGGACCCGAAGTCCTTTGCTTCTTGAAGGACCTTCGATAGCCGGACTTGGTAGTAGTCGGCACCTTGAACTCAGATTTCCTATCACCCAATATTTTCTTTGCTTGCACATTCTTCATGTCCTTCTACAAGGACCGAGCAGTATTGACCAAGGTTAAGAAACCCTGCGTCATCGGCCCCGAGAGTAGTAACCTCAACTCATCTCTTAACCCTTCATAGAAGCGATTAGTCTTGCGCTCCTCATCCACGATGGTGGAGCTAGCATATCGACTCAAACGGGTGAACTCATGGAGATATTCATCCACGCTCCTCTCACCCTGAACCAACTTCAGAAACTCATTTTCCAACGCTATCCTCTGCGCCGAAGGGAGGTATCTAGCCAAGAACAATCTCGAGAACTACTCCATCGAGACATCACCAAGTTGCCTACCTCTCAGTAAGAGCAGCTCCAATCCTTCCCACCACATTCTCGCTTCACCGTCCAGAAGGAACGTAGCGATGGTGGTCATTTGCCACTCCTCCGTCTCCATTGCTGTCATGACTCTCTTCACCCTGAAGAGCCAGTCTTCAGCCTGAGATGGGGTTCCCAACCCCGAGAACACCGGAGGGTTAAAACTCATTACATGCTTAAGCTGCCTCTCGGCTGCCCTCCTTGGCACCAACGGTTCCACTATCACTTGTTCCACTCTCCTCGGCTCAGCCCCTTGCAGCGGTACCTGCTCCATCACAGGAGCGGCCTGCTGCGTTTGCCTTGCAGGCTGCGCATTCATCATGGCCAACACTGCTTTGGCCACCAACCTTGTGGTCTCCGCCAACAAAGGTGTTGCAGGAGCTTCATTAGGTGCGCTGCTAGCCTCAGAAACTCGACGTTCCGACGGCCCAGCACCACCTCGGGTCCCCCTTAGTGGTACAAAACACCGTTAAGCGACGAAATAAAATTGCAAACAGCAATTATAGGAACACGCAGGTTCCTCAAACACGAGTATTTTCATTCCTAAGTGGACATTCATGGGTTCTTTTACTGTTATAACGATGACGCACACAATGTGCTCACCACCCCTTAAAAAGAATTCGCCCACGAATTCAGTTTAAGCCCGACCAAAACCAGTACTCTGATACCAAATTGTAACACCCCCTATCCGTCACATAGCATATAGAAGTAGGTCCGGCCGGGGCCCGACGCCATATACTACAGACAGACCGGGTGATTACTTATGGAAACCATTCAACCAATCTCAACGTCCTACACAGAGCATTCTAGCGGAAGCAGTTTATAAAAGTTGTAACAAAGAACCCAGCATTAAAGCATGAATGTCCACTAACCAAAATAGGAATGTTTACAAAATACCAACATAAGCCTTAAGGCCTTACAAAATGTTTCACTTGGTATTACATGATTTACAAACCACGGCACGCAGGCCGATCATACGTGAATAAAACAGTAAACACTTCCACTTGGGCCTTCGAGGGCCGGCTTCGCAAAAAGGGCTTTAGCCCGCTATAGACCGCTTGGCCCAGCAGCACCTGCACGCAACAAACCACCGCATGGTGGAAAAACAATGCAACGGTCAGCAATGCTGACCAAATTATAACGATCCCGCCCCCAACTCAGGGAGGCGATGCTCCTTCCCATAAGCGAGCAATATATATATAGCCATTTCATCACAGACGTTGGCTCGCACGGCCACACGCCCCGTGCTCTCAGGGCACATTCTCGGTGAACCGGTCGATGTCACGTCAATTAAATCCATAGACATTCCGGACTCACCACCGCCACTTTGACGGCCAAACCTATGAGCAATTTGTCTTCTTGGCCTGGGTCACGACAATTTAAGCCATCGACCGCCAAAGACCCTAATCTATGCCAACGGCAAGTGCCACGTGCCTTTAGGTCTCTTTAACCGAACGACATAGAGCGGGTACGGTTCCATCTAACCCGTGCTCACATCGCAACTACAATTTTAGCCATATGCGCGGGTCAAACTTCCACCGAGTCCCGTTTCCATCACAATTCACATAACCCGGTTATGTTCAAGTTGGCTCTCAGGCCACCAAGTTGGCAAGATCTCGTATCCGCCCATTTTTCCGGGTGCACCTTTGGGTTAGTCCCCAAGGCTCCCTGCTGCAATCTACCGCGTAGAAAACCCGAAAAACAACCAATAACACGGAGTCTTCTCCGGCATTATGCAATGCAACATCACCGATCCAGACCAACATGTCCGGGTAGGCTTCACACATCATGCCTATGTCCGTTCTCGCTTACGGACTCTAAACAATGGGGACTATTCATGTCTACCCGTAGGAATGCCTCCAACTCTCCGCAAACTCGCGAGAGCGGGCTTCCTATGCAAAGAAGGAGAGCTACTCATGCTCAAGAAGAGAATCGTTACCCTAGCGTTCCTCTTCGGCGCCATTGAAATGTAAACGGATCAAAAGCACCGCACTAGCTTTGCCTCCGTGGATCCAGAGTCGGCTCGCGATTCAGAGCTTCGAAGCTCCTCCAATGGCCGGATCTAGCTCCTTCTTCCTTCCTTGGCTCTCCTCTTTCTCTAAGGTTTTAGAAAGATGATAACTTATGAAAAGTGAGGGTTTTCTAAGTCCAATCCCGGGTATATCCCTTCAGGAACAACCCCCAGCCGTTGGATCCCAAGATAAAGAAATGAACGGCTTTGATTCGGGACTGAAATGCCCAATCTGGACCAAACACGGCCTGGCACACACCCGTGTCCAGGGCCGTGTGCCTCATTCGCCGTCAAAATCGGCTCGCCTGGAACCTCACACGGGTATCGAACACGCCCGTGCTCGAGCTGACACGCCCGTGTTCCACCTGACACGGCCGTGTGGCCGGTCGTGTACCCCCATCATTTTTCCCCGAAAACAACCCGAGCACTGCACGGGTTCTAGGACACGCCTGTGTCCTTGCCCGTGTCACCTTGACACGCCTGGGCTCCAAGCCGTGTACACGGTCTCGACACTCGACACGGCCTTGGACACGCCCGTGTCCTAGGCCGTGTGCCTTGTCTCGACGCATCGTCGAGCAAAGTTCGTCGACCTGATGACACGGCCTTAGACACGCCCGTGTCCTAGGCCGTGTGCCTTGTCTCGACGCCTCGTCGAACGAAATTCGTCAACACCCTGGGCTGATCGTCGACACGGCCTTGACACGCCCCGCGACACGCCCGTGTTGCAGGCCGTGTTCTCTGCTCGACGATCGTCGACTCCAGAATCGTCGGCCTCTCGACCAAAACGTCGAACCCAGCCTGACACGCCCTGGGACACGCCCGTGTCCTAGGCCGTGTGCCTACTTCCAGAACCCAAAACTGGCCCAAAACGTCCCCCGTCGCTCTTTTGAGTTTCCGGGCGTTACGCATTTACTCCCTCTTCTTTTTTGATATAGGACCGGCGGACGCGGACTACCATTGGTAGGGGACGACTGCAGAACGGGCTCTACCTTCTTGATGCCTCTCCCGTATTCTATCCTCTGTCTCCGCTGTTGACTGGCATCGCCGTCTTGGGCATGCCCCTCTACCCGTTCTCCAAAAGGCGCTGCCTGATGTATCTTTTCCTATTTTCAAATGTGATTCTTGTGTTTACGGCAAACAACCGCGTACTTCTTTTCCTTCTCATTGTACTAGGAGCGCTGCTCCGTTTGAATTACTGCACTCCGATGTCTGGGGTCCTTTTAAAGTTACCAGTATCTCTGGATACCGTTATTTTATAACCTTCATTGACGATTATTCTCGCACCACATGGATTTACCTATTTCGTGATCGCTCCGAGCTCTCTCGCATATTTCGCGCCTTTATACAATTCGCACACAATTCTCCAAAACTATCAAAACTGTGCGCACCGATAATGCTCGCGAATACACTGGCCATGAATTTGTCAATCTCTGTGCAGAATTTGGTATTATTCATCAAACTTCATATGCCTACACCCCCCAACAAAATGGTGTTACTGAACGAAAGAACTGCCACCTCCTCGACGTTACCCGCTCCCTCATGCTTCAAATGAATGTTTCAAAAATATACTGGAACTTTGCGGTATCCACGACATGTTTCCTCATCAACCGCCTCCCTTCCTTGGTTCTCAACTCTGCCACTCCATTCAGCCTCCTATTCCCCTCCACTCTGGCCTTCCCTATCACACCAAGGGTCTTTGGCTGCATTTGCTTCGTTCACCTCCTGGGTTCCTCCTCGGATAAGTTGGATCCCCGAGCAGCTAAAACTATTTTCGTCGGCTATTCTCGCACTCAGAAGGGCTACCTGTGTTACTCTCCGGTCACCCGGAAGGTCATCGTCTCCGCCGATGTTACTTTTTGGGAAGATCAACCTTTATTTTCCTCACCTCCTGCTCCTTCCTTCCCGACGACATTTCCACCACTGCCTATACCCCGACCCGTCATCCCTGTTACTGTTCCTGTTCCCCTATGTCCTTCTAACCCTGCTCCTGCTCCCTCCAAGCCACCCGTTATCCAGTTTACTCTCGCCGCCTTCCTCCGCGTTTCACTACCCCTCTGTAGTCGGCCTCTTCCTCGGCTACCTCGTGCCTTCCTGATCAGGTATCTCCCTCTACCGCTCATCCTCTGGCAAATTATGTCTTCCTGCATCGCCTCTCTCCCCAACTACAAACATTTGCCACTTCTATTTCCTCCATCTCGATTCCTAACATTGTGCAAGAGGCGCTACAACATCCTGGCTGGAAGGCTGCCATGGAGGAGGAAATGGCTGCTCTCTGGGCCAACCAGACCTGTACTCTCGCACCACTTCCCCCGGGTCAGAAATCGGTTGGGTGTAAGTGTGTCTTCGTCGTCAAACATGCCGCTGATGGGACGGTTGACCGTCTGAAAGCTCGGCTGGTCGCCCGGGGCTTCACCCAACAACACGGGATGGACTATGAGGAAACCTTCTCTCCGGTTGCCAAACTCAACACCGTTCAGGTTCTTATCTCATTGGCTGTCCATCGCCGGTGGCCCTTACTGCAACTGGATATTAAGGTTGCCCGGTCACGGCGGTGGCCGGGGGCGTCCGTAGGTGGCAACGGCCGCCGGCGCTCGTGAGTTGCGGGCACTAATGTTGGTCGCACATGCCGGCTAGTCAGCGCGCACTTAGGCCGTGCGAGCGCTCGGGCTGCACGTGCCCGCGTGCTCGGGAAGCACGCGCTCGCGCGGTCCGCACGCGCACGCTCGGGCTGGTCGCGTGTGTGCGTGCCCGCTGTCTGTGTGTGCACTGTCTGTGCGTGCGCACTTGGTTCTGCTACCTTCTTGGGGTGTCTCTAAACCCTATGAGCGAGCATGGCTTCGTGCACGCGTCTTGCTCGGCCGGGTCAACGTGTTTGAGAGTTTCGGGTTAGACTTGGGAAAACTGAGGGGGAGCCCCAATAAATTTAGAGCAGTGTTATGTGCAAACCTGATATGGCTATGTGTAGACCCTTCAAAAAAACAAAAAGCATTTAATCTACTCTCTCAAGAAATTTCAGTGCAGACCCGTGCCTTCCGTGCCCTAGAGACCCGGTTGCTTCTTCCTCGCGTTTCTCCGCGCTTGTTCGTCGATCTCCACCTCCCAAACACCACTTGCGAGCTGCTCTCCTCCTCACGACCCCGATTCGCCGTTCGCCGATCTCCACCTCCCGAACGCCGCTCGGTGCCGGTGTCGTGTCGTCCTTCGCGATCCCGCTCTCGCCGGCTCGCCGATCTCCACCTCCCAAATAGGTTTGCACTTAACATTGCTCTTTTTTTATCTCTTTGCTTGTTGATTTTTGCGCTGCTATCATCCATCAACTGTTTCTTCTCTGTTAGAGTGGTGGTCATAAACATTGAGACTGGCTTTTCCATCCCAATGCTATTCAAAAATGTAGACATTCATTTCGAAGCAACAAACAATCATCCCTATTTTAGATAGCATGTATGATGCGAACTGCAGCAGTTCATTGTCCGATGCTCCTGAAATAAACACATTCACTGCTTTACGGACAGTACAAATTACTACTAATGATCTGCAAATTTGATTTTTTTTTTTCACCTCAACTATTCACTTCTTTCAGTTGCAAATGTTCTTATTCATAGTGTGGGTGGTTGCTACATCGTAGGTATGAGTTTAAGAGTAAAAGTGAATAAAATGCATGAACAACACAACACTTGATCTAATGTATGCAAAAGATTTCAAAGTTTCATAACATACTTAAATGATTAATGTCTTGGGAAATGGTATGAGAACCCTTGTATATTGGAATTAAGATCCTCTTCATTTGTACTGAAATGGAAACTATCCATTTCACGGTGCGGATTTATTTTTTCCTCGTCCGACGGGTTTAGTAATCATATCCGTTTTTTTAATTTTCCAAGTAGTCAAAATATTTCACACATTTGGATAAATGGAATTCAATCCCGACCATTAAACGGACCCTTCCATTTTGTCTCAAATGGAGAGGATCTCAATCCTGGATATTGATGGAAAGTGAGCTAACCAAAATAATAGAATGGGCTAACATGCTCAAGCTTACAAATTAGTTCTGCCCCTAATTCATATAATTTGTGAATTAAAGTTTATGTCACGGTTTTCTTTGGCCTGTAACTTGGTATGCTTTATGATGAACAGTGGCTTTTTACGTCATATCTTTGTAGCTTAATGGAGAACAAATCATATGATTGGGAATTGTCCGTCGATGTACACTCTCCTCAACCACCGGTAGATGGAGGTATCGTCTCTTCGTCAACCTTATTTTTTGAATACTTGTGTAGTATTTAGATATTGTTGATGAGGCTCGGTATTTTTTTTCATTATCTTATGAAGAGACAGAACCCAAATTTGAAATTGATGTTGGCAAGCATTTTTTTGCATCAAATATGTTTTCTAGCAAAGATGATTTGGTGGATTGGGCACGCAGTATTGCTACGGGTTTGAGTTTTGTCATCACAATACAAAGTGCAGACAAACTTTCAAGCAGACTCAAACCCAGAGTTATACTTGGTTGCGACAGAGCTGGATATTATCGGGAGAATCAACGTAATAAAGGATGGATTAGGAAAAATTTGAGAAAATCAAGCTCGAAGAGGTGTGGTTGCAAGTTCTCACTTAAAGGACAAAAAAGTTTAAATTTAAATGAGTGGAGCCTTGAAGTTATATGCGGCGTTCACAACCATGAGTTGGTGCACTTAGAAGCTCACTCATATGCCGGAAGGTTAGATTCGAATGAGCAAACAGTTGTGCACGAAATGTACTTAGCCGGTGTTAAGCCACGAAAAATACTCACAGCATTGAAACAAAGAGATCCTTCCAACAAAACTGTATTGCGCACAATATACAATGAGAGAGTGAAAATGCAATTGAAAGAGTTACAAGGAGGTACACAAATGCAGTTTTTGTATAAATGTATTACAGACTCTGGCTATGTTAGTTTTAATAAAGTTGCAAAAGATAGTGGTAATTTGGAATGTATGGCAAAATATTGTGGATGCGCACACACATAAAGAATTTGAACATCGTCTTGACACTATGTTAGAAGAGTACAATGCAAAATATCCTGGGGCATGCTCTTATGTACTTACTACTTGGATTGAACCGTATAAGAAATACTTTGTTTCTGCATGGGTGGATATGTTCTTGCATTTGGATAATACAACTACTAATTGTGTAGAAAGTGGACAGTCATTTAAAATGATTTCTTGAAGTGTCCATCGGCAACCTTACAACTATTTGGAAAACTTTTAATCAAATGATTACTCTACAGCACACTGAGATTAAACGTGCATTTGGCCAAAGCACAATTCAGTTGAATAGGGAGTTTGGTAGTGCCTTGTATTTTGAACTTGTTGGCCGGATTTCTTTCACCGCTTTAGAGTTGATAAAAAAGGAAGAACTTTTGGCTAAATCTGGTTGTATGGATGCTGGTGAGTGCACACATAAAAATAGAAATGCATTGGGTTTACCATGTGCACATGATTTACTTACGTATATGCAGCAATCAAACTCTTTCCCATTATGGATGGTTCACATTCATTGGAAGCAGTTAGTTTTGCAAGAGATCGTAAATAATGAGAGTGTTAAGGTTGAAGATGAATCGGACAATGAAATTTACATTGAAATGGAAGGAATCTTAAAAAGGTACAAGAGTACAACAACATTACAGAAACAAGAAATAAAGAAAAAATTACGTGAATTAATGGAACCCTCGGCAACTCAAACATTGGAGCCTTTGGTACCAAATACATTGAAGGGTCGACTGAGGGGTAGCTATAAGAAGTTTAGAGATGACACAAAAACAACAAAGCGTGAGCCATCCTTATTTGAGCATGTATTGATGGCCGAGCAAGTATCAACTAGAACGACAAAAGTCCGATCAACAGTTAAGGTGGTATCGAAAGAGAGCAGATTGCTACGGAATGTGCGTAAGGAAATGCCTTCATATGTCTCCGAGTATATTACAAATGTGGTTGATGTAATTCCAGATGGTCACTGTGGGTACAGAGTTGTTAGTAATGCTATAGGCATGGGTCAAGATTGGCAAAAGGTACGTATTGAGCTATCTTTGGAACTGCATCACAAAGAAACCTTGTATGATGCCATATTTGGAATAGATAGAAGAGCAGGGTTACTTAGCTCATTGGATTGTGTTGTAACTCCAGCTCCATTGGACAAGTGGATGTCAATGCCTGATATTGGATTGGTGGTTGCTTCTTGTTACAATATTATTTTTGTTCACTTATCTGCATATCAGTCTTTCACACTGTTACCGTTGCATTCACCACCATCATTGCCTCACAAGATATTTTACATTGGATTTATAAATTGGAATCATTTCGTACAACTGCAAATGCGTGAAGGTTTTAAATTACCATCACTAATATCAATTTGGAGAAGATATCGGGAAGAAAGTGCAGCACAATGGGACAATTTTATTGCAAATGAGGAGGTTACTAAGCCATAAATTAGTTCTAAAGGTACCACTTTGTTGTGTTTGCCAAAAATTTGTTAAATTTTACATTCAACTAGCATACAGAGTTTCACCAAATATTTTGTATTGTAAATTGCAGTTTTTTGTCGCTATACTACGGCTGGAATGAAGTCTAACACAATGGGTGTTGAATGTTATGGTGCGTATATTTATTGCTCTTTTTTTGCTTCGGAGTTATCTATACTAATATAAATTTTTAATTTTCATGTAGGTTGATTGCTTGAAAACACAATGGTGTTGGAACTCAAATTTTAGTATCAATTTATGTTAAAAGGGGCTCATGTTTTGTATTAAATATCATGAAATTTGTACTAATTACTATGGACCTATGGACAAATGATTTTTTTTATATATATAATTGGTCTGCACCTAACATTTTGGTTTGCACTTAAATTTTTTGGGCTTGCACTTAACCGTGGTTTGCACATAGCGAAAATAGGTTTGCACTTAACATTGCTCTAAATTTATTACTCTATCAAAATCTCAAGAATCCTAGCAGAATGCAAGGAAAATAGAGGAGTTGATGAATTACTCCAACAGTTCTAAACCAGTTTTAAGTTCTTTAGTAAATTTGAAAAATTTGACAAAGTTCTTTAGGCTTTGTTTGGCGCGGCGTTTCAACAGCAATGTGCTGCTGTTTTTTAATAAGCCGCGCCAAACAATAATTTAACGCCCACGTTTGGAGTCGCCCCCGCTGTGCAATCGTGAAAATTCGCGGAAGCTGCGCGATTCATCATCCACGGAAGTTAGGGCGACGACGATTCTTCCTGCTTCCCGATTCATCTTTCACGGCAAACCTTGCACCGATTTCTGCTCGCCTCCACGCCGTCGAATACCCTCTTCTCTTCCACCGCTGGTAAGCCTGTTTCCCGATTTCTGCTTCCCGATGTCTGGCTAGCCTGCTCTGTTTTGTTGTCGCCGTCGCCGAGCTCGCCTCCACCCCGTCGAGTAGCCCTCTTGTCTTCCTCCTCTAAACGCCCTCTTCTGCCATGGTCGACCCTCTCCTTCCTTGCCGGTCATCTTCCAGATTAGGGCAAATCTTTCTTCATTTCTTCTCTTTCATTTTTGTTCATGATTCCAGTGCTTAGCCTTTATTTTGTTTGATTTTGTTTCAGGATTTCATTTCAGGGGAACTACATAGATCTTGGTTTATTCTCTATACTTCCGGCCATACCCATTTGTGATTTTTTGTAAGGTACATTTCTATCATATATGTAATTATCCACTTTTTTTTTGTAGTAGAACTCTAATGCTAGCACAAATTCTGTTAATTATAGTGATTATACATCCATTATTTCTATAAATTTGTGTTTCTATAAGCTGTTCATTCAAACAGTTTCACAGATTCTGACACCACTCTGCAAAACAGCTGATTATTCCACCACTGCTTCTCACCACTGCTTCTGCAGTCGCTGCAGCTGCGCCAAACAGAACCTTAGTTTGTACAAAATTTGTCCAAACTTCAGTCCCAAATCCATTCCCAAATCCGAGTAATGTAAACCTTTCAGGGATAATAAAGAGAACACTACACAAATAAACACACAGAAACAATACAAATAAGATACGGAAAACATTAATTTATCCACAACTTTGGTCCACAAGGCGTAGGATAATTTTTTTTTGGGTACGAATAGAGTCGTTGGATACAATTATAATTTCGTGGTCTTTAAATAAAAGTGGGATTATCAATTCCTTTTTTTTGCTTGGAAAAAGTATACAATTTTTGGCGCGATTGTGCTCTCCCTTCTCGCAAATCCCTGAGTGTTATACTTCACTCGTTACTCATTTTTTATGTGTGCTCTTGATTTGCAAGTTGTGAAGAGAGCATATTTTTTTGTAGGTAAAGGACTTCTTCTATATGAGAGCCTATTTCTTAAAATAAAAGAAAAAACACATAAATTTTAAAAACTGGAATTGTTTTAATAACTAGGGGTAAAATCTAGTATCGATATCTAAGCTCAGTTTGGGGCGGCCGGGCTTCCGTTCTGTTCCAGCCTTCCAGGTAATTGCACCGCCTCTGGCGTGTGCTGTTTGACTTTCCACCTATTCGCACCGCCAAGCTGATCTTTCCCGTACGAAACAGGAAAAACGGTTGTGTCCGAACCAAACCTCCTCCTTCCAGTCAGTCATCGCGGTGGTGTTCCGCGTCTTTCTCCGCTGCCCAGGAAGCCCTCTGCCACCCCAAACAGACCCTTAGGAGCCAGTTTGGCACGACGGTAGCGGCCGTGAACGCGGTGATTTGAATCGTCCTTTGTGAACACCCAACCTCACATATCGAACTTCATTCACTTCTGTGTTCAAAACTAGTTTTTTTCTAGGCGGCGGTCATAACCGTTGTCACGTCAAACATGTATTTATTGATGATGGCGTTTATTCCCAAGCTCACCCAAGCAAAAATGTTGCGCCAAACGAAATTTTTAAAAATAATAATAATAAATTATGACATCATATTAATGCAAATATCAAAAATATGTTGGAAAATAAATTATATATCAACGTGATGATCTTCCAAATAAAATTGATGGCATTATCCAATAATTTTTATTTTGAAAATTTAATTTTCTCACCCATTATATATTTTTGAATTTATTTTACTTTTCTTACTTATACTTCTAATTTATTGTGTTTTGTATTATTTTAGTTTATTTTATATCAACCGAAATTTATAGGTAATGGGTTTTATATTAACGTACTATAATATATGATTGACGGTGTACTTGGATTTTCCTGTGAGGGCATGACAATATCATAGATCGCTCATGTCTCTTTGTATCCAGCTTCAGGTAGAGACAATACTTCTGCTTCACTAGATATTTTCACTGCACAATGTTTGACAGTAGTATTATTGTTGTTCGCGCTGCCTATAGAGAAATTGATCGATCAAAGGTACTATTGTGACCTCATATAGGCATTTATTATTCCGTAATTTTTCCGTGGGGGAAATACAAAATTCTCCTATGTTTTTTTTGTTTTTTTCACAAAAATAAGTCATGAAATTTGATGTATTTTTATGTTTATTTTAAGTACCCACATGACTATATTTTGGGGTGAAAATACAACTGTAAAAAGGTTCATTTTTTGAACTAAAAATCCAGTTCATTTTTTGAACTAAAATCCAGTCCATTTTTACAATCAATGAAAATCAAGTTGTATATTTGAACTTAAAAAAGATCTCTCACCGATCTTCCGTGGGGGTACCGCACAGAAAATCTGTTCTTTATTATTATATATTTTCTCCTAAATTTTATTTAGTGTAGTTGATAAAGAATGTTGATGAAACACTATTGTTTTAGGTTCACGCCCCCAAACATGTCGCTGCACAACCTCATATTCGTTGGGTGGGACCTAGACACCCCAAGGACTAGGATTAGGTTAGCCTTGTGCTAGCCTTAGGCTAGAAGTTGGGTCTAGCAAATAGACAACCGAAAGGGTTCCCGCCCGGGAAACGCGGGAAGGCTTGCGCCTATGCGAGCGAGATCCCCTAAGCTCGTGGCGTGTGGTGAGGCCAACTCTTGGCATTGAGTTTCACCTCGCCACTCGGCAATCTCAACACCTCACGGCTTGTACCCAAGTTCCTGATAGGGGGAGCCGGGAGGGTCTATAGCCCAGGGTAGGTGGAAGGCCTACATAATGACGGAAGGGTTCCCGCCCAGTGTGATCCAGAGGAGAAATTACCTGCATGCCCTTTGGTCTGCAAATAGCTCCTCAGAACAGCGGAGTTTGGCTGTTGGCAGACCATTTTGGGCTGCAAATAGCTCTTTGGAACAGCGAAGCTACGCTGTTGGCAGACCAAACACAAAAAATCTATAAATAGACCCATGGGGTACCTCAGAAGGCAGGGCTTTTCATATTTTCTTCAATCCAGCAACTGTTTTCTGAGGGGCTTCTAGCTCAGCGATTGGATAAGGAGGGGAAGTGCTCAGAGATCTTCCGGGTTAATGGAAGGACCTCCCAGCTGAGGCTTAGGGTCAGTTCTCGGTTCTTTGTTGCCAGTTAGGGGTCTTTGCTTGAGAGTAGTAGGTGTTGGGTACACCCCAAGGTCTGAACTCTCGTTGAAGCCAGTTTTTGGTTTCAACATTTTCTGGTGCGGTGAGCGTGGACCGTAGCTAACACATGAAAGTCTCAAGCGAAGTCTCATGGCTGGAGTTGAAGGCGAAGGAGCTGGTTCAGGAGGTTCCCCCGCTCGGGGAAGAGGGGTGACGTTGGGGATGCTGGAGGACTTCAGGCGGGAAGTCCTGCATACCATTCACATGGCCTTCTCGGCAAGGAGTGAGTGGGAAATGCCCTCGATTCCGGTGGTTGCAGCCCCATCACTAGGCGAAAATGCTCCCGGGCAGCGTCCTGGGAAGGAGGTTCTGGCGGAAGTTTTCGAGAGGGATGTTGCCGGGCGGGAGCTTTTTCCTGGGCAGGCCAGTGCGGACAGGGCTAGCGAGCCAAGGTCGCGGGACACTCCCTCTCGGCAAGCTGTTGGTCGGAGCCCTTTTAGTGAACTTATCATTTCGGCTCCGGTTCCAGAGGGTTTCCGGGAGCCAAACATGTCCTACTACACAGGTAGAGACGACCCCATGCAGCATGTGCAGTGGTTCGAGGACGTCGTTTCCATAAGACAGATGTTTGATGCCTTCAAGTGTCAGCTCTTTGCCATCACTCTAAAGGATAAGGCGAGGAACGAGTTCCATCAAGTCCCTGCAAGCTCTATTTATTGCTTTGGGGATTTACGCCGAGGATTTTTGTTGAGGTTCTCGACGTCAAAGAAGAGGAAGAAGTCTACAGAATGCTTGTTTTCCATCATGCGGAGGCCGGAGGATACACTGGGATACTATGTTGATAGGTTCCAGGAGGAGATTTTGCAGGTTCAGGAGATGCTAGGATACACCGTGATGCTTGCCTTCACCCTCGGGTTAAGGTCAAGCTTTTTTAACATGGAGCTGGAGAGATTTCTCCCCTCTCATTCGAGGATCTGATGGAGAGGTCGGCGAAGGAGATCGAGATCGAGGCGGCCAACCCGGCATTCGCAAAGAAGTTGGACAAGTTGGCGGAGGAGGATGTAAAGGTGCCAGGAGTAGGGGGCAGAGGGAGTAGAGAGATGAGAGAAGAAGGGAGCATCCCCGAGGACATGGGCAGTACCAAGGTTGGGGGCTGCGTGAGCCGAACAACATGTTAGGCTGGAGGCCCCAGGAACGTCACCCCCAGGGGCAGGGTGGAGGTTTCCAAGGAAGGGACAACTTCCGCGAGCAAAGGAGGTCCAATCAGCCGGCTTGGAGACAAGGACAGATGGCCCCCCTCCCACCGCAGCAGGAGGCTATAGAGATCGTCATGGGACGAGGAGGAAGGAGAGGATCTCGGGGAGGAGTGAGGAGAAGAGAAGGCAGGGTGGCGTTGGCTTTCTTTGATTGTCATCAGGAGGAGGGTCATGCAACGGTCACCTGCCCGGAGTTTTTGGAGATGAGAGGGGCTAGGGGGCAAGTTCAACAGCAGCCGCCCGTGATGATTGAGGAAGTTCTGCCAGTAAGAGGAGAAGATAGGTATGAGGATCGGGTTAATGTGGGAGCCCGATGAGGGATCAGAGTGATCCATGGGTGAGTGGGTATTGAGGCCACCCGTAATGGGAGCTTCCAAACATATACAGAAGGAGCATCGCCTCGACCTCCCTGAGTCCCCCCCCCCCAAGAGGAGAAAATCACTTTCTCGGTGAGAGACATGCCTGACTACGAAGACCCATTCTGTGACGTCTTGGTGATCCAAATGACAGTAGAGAATTTCACGGTCTCCAGGATTTTGGTAGACAATGCGAGCTCCATGAACGTGATCTTCAAAAAAGCTTTCGATGAGATGAAGTTGGAGGCTCGGAGGGTTTTAGCCTCGGATGGGCCGTTGTTTGGGTTCTCGGGGGAGATGAAGGAAGTTGAAGGAGGCGTGGGACTACATGTGACGTTGGAGGGTGTCAAGGAATTGTCGGTTCATCATCGTTGATGCTCCGAGCAGCTACGACGCAATCTTTGGGTGCCCTCTCATCAGCGCCTTTCGTTGAGTCCCCTCCTCGTTTCATCAATGTCTCAAGTTCAGTAGTGGAAAAGTGCAGGTCCGAATCAGAGGGGATCCAAAGGTGGCGAGGCAGTGCTATGTGACTGTCGTCAACACCATTTCCTGGATGGCAGAGGTTGAGGAGCTGGAGAAGGAGATGGAGATACAGGAGGAAGCAGCAGAGGATGGAGAGATGAGCCTAGGTGAGGCTGGAGAGAAGGCTGCGGAGGAGGAACAGGGAGAAGGGGAAGCTGGGGGTGATGCCCAAGAAGGTGGAGAAGTGGAGTTGTCGGGGGAAAGCCTGTTGGAAGCGATGAAGGTTGAGGAAATAAGAGGGGAGGAAGAGTTTAGGCAGGAGGAGGAGGAGAGAGCCGGTAGAGAGCAGTCCCGGATGGAGCCGGTAGAGAGCAGTCCCGGATGGAGCCGGTAGTGGAGCTGGAGGTCTCCACTAAGGCGGGAAAGGCAGAGAGGGTGCAAATCAGTGGCGGCCTGAGCCCTGAAGACCAGCGAGGATGCAGGACTACATCCAGAAGAACGTCGACGACTTCTCCTGGAGCGCGGCAGACATGTCGGACATTGATGCGGATGTGGCGTGCCACCGTCTGAACCTGGACCCCAAGATGCGTCCCATCCGCCAAAATATGAGGACCTTCGCCACCAAGCTGGAGGAACCCATCCGTGAGGAGGTCAAGAAGCTTATCAATGCATGTTTTATCTCGGAGATCCAGTATCCAGGCTGGGTCTCCAATGTGGTAATGGTAAAAAAAGGAGATGAGAGGTGGAGTATGTGTGTAGATTTTTCCTTGCATAATAAATCATGCCCTAAGGATTTCTATCCCCTGCGTCGGATCGACGCACTGGTTGATTCAGCCATCAGTTTTTCTATCATGAGTTTTTTGGATGCTTTTTCAGGTTTCCACTAGATTCAAATGCATCCCCCCGACGTCAAGGATGTCTCCTTCATCACAAAGGAGGGATGTTTCAGCTACAAAATGATGCCCTTCGGGCTAAAGAATGCAGGGGTAGGAACCTGGAGGTCTATGTTGACGATCTCATGGTGAAGAGTGGGGATATGGGTTCACACCTACTCGACCTAGAGGAGACATTCGCAACCCTGTGAAAGTTCAAGATGAGGCTGAACCCCCAGAAGTGCGTCTTTGAGGCGAGCTGAGGCAAGTTCCTTGGACACCTTCTGACCCCAGCAGGGGTAGAGCCTAATCCCAATAATGTAAAGGCCATTATTATGTTGGAATCACCATGCAACACCAAAGAGGTTCAACGTTTGACGAGCAAACTCGCCAGGTTGAGTCGATTTCTCTCCCAAGCCGGGAAAAAGTGTTCACCATTATTTAAGGTGCTTTGGGAAAACCAAAAGTTCGAATGGACAAGGGAATGCGAGGAGGCCTTCCATGCATTGAAGGGTCAACTTTCTCAAGCGTCACTCCTTCAGAGCCCGAAGGAGGGGGAGGATCTAGTTCTATATCTTGGGGTAGGGGCAGAGGCCGTGAGTTCTGTGTTGGTAAGGGAAGAAGGGAAGAAGCAGCTATCAATCTACTATGTCAGCAGGATCTTGAAGAAGGCGGAGCTCCGCTACCCCATCCTAGAAAAGTTGGATTTCTCCTTGATCATCTCGGCCAGGAAGCTTAGGTCGTATTTCCAAGCCCATTCAATCAAGGTGGTGACAGACAATCCCCGACGCAATATTTTCGAGGGGGTAGAGCACTTGGGACGATTGGCCAAGTGATCTATCGAGCTCAATGAGTTTGACATCTCTTATGTGCCAAGGCTCTCCATCAAGGCACAGACAGTGGCCGACTTCTTGGCTGACTATGTCGTAGAGGTGGAGGGAGAGAAGTCACTGTCGTGGGAGGCGTGGAAGATGTTTGTTGATGGAGCCTTGGGCAAGCATTCCCTGGGGGGAGGGGTGGTGTTGGTAAGTCCTCAAGGGGTCACCATAGAGCAGGCGGTGGTGCTGCACTTTCCGGTCATAAACAATCATACGGAGTATGAAGCCGTCATAGCCGGGTTGCGATTGTCCATGGAACTCGAGATTCATGATGTAGAAGTGCTTATCGATTCGTTAGTGGTAGCGTCGCAGATCGGAGGTGAATACGAAGCCTGGGAGCCCACCCTCATCAAATACTTAACCAAGGTGAGGGTGATTATTAGTGAGTTCCGAACATTCTCAATCCAGTATATCCCTAGGGAGGAGAATGAAGCAGCCGATCGGTTGACCAAGTTTGGACCCCGAGGAAAGGGGACTTTGTCAGAGCTATTTCATCCGACAATTGAGGAGGGAGAGTTTGAAAGTGTGGATAGATCTAACTAACTTTAGAGGCGGGTGAATAGAGTATTTTTAAATTTTACTTTATTTTTAGAGCGGATTAAAATAGGTGATATATATATATATATATAAATAAAGAGAAGTATCACATCACAAAAAATAAAAAAAAGTAAAGAACAACCAGACGACACAAGGAGTTTATAGTGGTTCCCCAATAAACTGTAGGAATCCACTTCAGTTTTTTGTTCAGGTGCCCTCCCACTACAGGTTTTTGATCAGGTACCCTGTCATCACAAGTTTTTGATCATGTGCCCTGTCACCACAAGATCTATTTTCTAAGGGAGATCTAGCAACCCTTTGAGCATTTGATCAGGTGCCTAAAAACCAAACCAAGTCTTTTGATCAGATGACTTGAAAACCAAAATGTTTAACTTTCGAAGGGAGTTATAACCTATACACAGTGAAAGAAAAATAAGAGTGATGTTGTCTTCTCTGTCTCAAATCTCTGAGAAAACTAGTGAATTTGTTGATGTTGTCAAAACTCCCCCTGAGTTGTACAAATCTGATCAGGAGTGGAAGCTTTGCTTCAGGGTTTAGGTCTTCAAAGTTGAAAACTTCTTCTTCCAATAAATTTTTCTGAGAGATTGAACTTTTTGGTCTCAGATTGAAGATGTGTTGCTGGAAGAAAAGCTTGAAACAGATGATGAAGAAGAAGATGTTTCTGTCTCTGTATCTTGTTTTTTAATTGCTGATTTTCTCTTTCTTCTTCTCCTTATAGTTGGCAATCTTCTGAAAATTTTCTTTATATATTGATTGTAGATTTAAACACATTTAATTTTAAATTCCATGAAATCTTCTACATAATTTCTGGGAGTTGGAATGACTGATTTTGTCTTGAATATATTTCCCTAACTGTCTCAGTAAATATGGTAGTGTAATAACTCTATCAAATTCGTAATTAATGCTGCTAGGAAATGGCTATATTCTTAAGAATATTGATCATTAATTAATAGAGTATTACTGTCTTAATATCTGAAATCAAACTGCTTTAGTCAAACTGAGAAACTGCAGAGAAAATTAGTCGAACAGAAACTGGAGGAGTTTGTCAAACTCAGTAAAGATTTTGTAGACCTGAGCTCCAAGTTCGTCGTGCTGATAATTCTCCTTCGTCAAGCTGAGTTCCAAGATCGTCGAACAGAAAATATACTTGCCAATCTGAGCTCCAAGTTCGTTGAACTGAAATAGTCCTTCGTCGAGCTGAACTTCTGATATAAGATCACAGTTTATCGATCTCAGTTGGACTTTCGTCGAGCTCAACTCAGAGAAGAAACTCTGAGTTCATTGATCTGAGATCGACGATCGTCAAGCTGAGTTCAACTATCATCGAGCGAATTTTTGCAAACTTTAAACTGTCTTGTCTCTAAAGTCTTCTGAAGGTAGGTTCCAACAATCTAACCTCATGTGACTGACCTAGACCCTGTAACTAATTTATGACCCTAGACTATACATAGTGGGTCATCTAAGCAATCCTAATAGTGAACCTATCCAAAATTATAAGTAGGGTTCAAACAATCTCCCCCTATTTGAGTGAGGTCACTATAAAAATAAAAACAAAGAAAATCACAAAGCAATAAAAATATCTGACATATTTATAGAACTTAAGCAGATATAAACAATTGTGTCTTATAAATACATATAGCAATAATAATGTTCAAAAAGCAGAAAATTATAACTTTTTCTTTGAAGCAGGCTTTGAGAAAACCATTATTCTTTTGGGGTCCTCTGCTTCTCTTTGAGTCATCTTCATGTCTTCAGCACCAAGAATCTTGACTGATGTAGCTCTATGTACCACTACTTTTGGATGGAGACTCATATAAGTATCAACATTTTAAAAAAAATTTATTTTCATACCTTTCTATTTCTTTCTTCCTATAAGATGACGTTGTTGAAAACTGAGAAGAGTCTTTTCCTTCTTCCCTGGCTTTCCTTATCTGTGAAAGAGATATGATTTCCTTGAATCTGGTCATTCTAAAATTAGGATCCATTTCTGGATCATAGACTTGAGACAATGGCCTTTCTGGACTTGATTTTTCTTGTTGAATATCTTGAGATGTCTGCTGGCTGTTGTGATTCTTATGCTGTTGTTTGCTGCTTTGAGATCTGTGTTGTTGTCTGTTGCTTCTCTGAGATGGTCTGGAATGATACGAAGTTGTAGACCTTTAAGATTGTGAGTGAGAGGTGGACCTATGAGAAACACTTCCTGCTGATCCTGCTGTTGGAGGAGGATGAGGATGAGGACCTCTCCTGAATTGTGGAGGTGGAGAGTATCTCCTTCTCTTTTTCTAGGTTTTAGCTCATTCTTAGATTATCACATCCAGTGAGGAGTATCTGGAGTGAGAGTAATATTGTGCAGAATATAGTAAGGGGTATCTACAGTTGGAGAAGGTTTTGGAGCAGCCCTGGAGGGAACCTTCTTCTTGGCTTTTCTCTTCTTAGAACCAAAATCTTCTTAATCATCTGAATCATCATCATCATCATCATCAGAGTCTTCAGCAGGCTGATCATATAGAGCATCAATTTGTTTTAGCATTTCAGCAGAAATAGCTGGAGAAGCCTGTGGCAGTATATTTGTATCCATTATCTCATCCTGTGGCTGTACAACTATATCTTCTTTTTCAGCCTGAGGCTGTGGCTCTATAATTTTTGTATCTATGTCTTCAAACATAAAATCATCAAGATTGGGCATAGGAGATTCAGCCCAGCCAAAAGTTGGAGGTGAGAAAGCCTTTGGTTCTATATCAATTACTTGTTCTGTAATATTCTCAATAGCTGTAAAACTTGTCCTTTGTTCTTCCAAAATTACAGGACTTCCTGGTGTTGTGTAGCAAACTATAGCTTTAGAATAATTATCAAAAACTGGTAAAGGCATGGGATATTCAACCCAGCCAAAAGTTGGAGGTGAGAAAGCCTTTGGTTCTATATCAATTACTTGTTCTGTAATATTCTCAATAGCTGTAAAACTTGTCCTTTGTTCTTCCAAAATTACAGGACTTACTGGTGTTGTGTAGCAGACTATAGCTTTAGAATAATTATCAAAAACTGGTAAATTGCTGTTGGAAATTGTATCAAAAGAATAATGTAATGAAGAAATATCAACTGTGAGATTAATGATAAAATGACCAACATTGATGATTTCTGGAATTGAAAAATCTGATGCTGAGAAATTTGTACAAATTGGAAGCATTTCTGTATCTGTTGCTGCAACTTCTGGAATTACTGCTGCTGGAGTTTCTGCTAGAGCTTCTTCATGAACTGCTGGAGCTTCTTCATTGGACATCTCCCCCTGTCTGGATTCAGAGTCATGAACCCAGGCCCCTAAAAGAAGGGACAGTGGAGAAGGAAGCTAGCTGAGCAGAAAGAGTGTTGATGGAATCAGCAAGTGGAGCAATGACTTCTTCTATGAGTTTCTTGAGTGTGGGGGTAATGAAGTCAAGAATTTTAGCAGAAATAGAAGAAAAATCAACATACATATAATCATTTAGATTAGTAGATGCTGAAGGTTGATTGGCAGTAGAAGAGGATGGCATGGAGCAGGTTGGACATATGGTGAATGCTTGTGGAATTGAAGGTGTTGGAATGGTTGGAATGTTGGAGGTTGAGACATCAGGGAGGATAGTATCTTCTTGAATATGGGAATGAGGTGGAGATGTATGAATTTGAGGTGAAAAAGATGGAGTGTGTTGTGGAGATGGAGATGAGAGTTGATCAAAAGTTGGAGATGACAGCAGTTGATCTCTGTCAACAATTTGTGATGGTAGATGTGATAGAAGAGGTGATTGAGGAGGTGGAGATGGTGTATCCTCAAAAATATGGATTGGTGAGTATGAAGGAGATGGTGGTCTGGATGGTGAGACAGGAGGGATGGAAGTAGAAGGTGTGTCAGTGGATGGTTGTTGAAGTGGAGAAACATCAATAAGTGGAGTTGATGAGGGAAATATAGAATGATGTGGAGATGGATGAGGAGGGGGAATGTGAGGAGCAGGAGCTTCTGCTGGGGTTGGTGAAGTGGTTGTTACAGCCCTGGTGTCCTCAGAAGCTCTGGAGGAGGAGGCACTGGAGGGCTTGGTGATAACCCTCTCCCATCTTCCAAAGAGGGCTGAAGTGAGCCTCTTGGAAACATTAATGAATATGGTCTGGGAGACCAATAATTCCGGGCACTTGGCTTGTAAGAAAAGCCCAAGTATTCTCCCATACCCAACATCTTTCTTGTTTATCTTCTTCTTGATAGAATCAAACAGTATAACTCCCCAATTTACTGATTTTTGATTTACCAATACACACATCAGAAGAAATTGGTGCCTGGTTATGTAGTCATGGGTAGAGTACTTGCCCAAGAGTACCTTTCCAACAACATCTGCTAAGAACTTTTATTCAGCAGACAAGTTCTTTTTCTGCATTTTGTTAGGGTTTCCCTGGGAGTGACCCATTTTAACTAGCATATCATCAAATTCAGCACTAGACAGTTCTATATCATCTTCTTCACCATTAACAAACCCAAAAATTTTAGATAAAATTTGTGGTGAAAGAGGAACCTGATGTCCTGAGATAGATCCAATAAGAACTTGAGTTTCCTGAGTCTTTGTTGTAACACCCCCATCCGTCGCATGGCATATAACAGAAGGTCCAGCTGGAACCCGACGCCATATACCACAGACAGTCGGAAGGGTTACTAAATGAATAATCAAACCAACCAATTAATACTACTCGTCCTAAACACAGAGCATTCTAGCGGAAGATTTTAAAGTTGAAAGAACCCAAAAATAAATCCAACAATATGAATGTCCACAACTACAACAATAGGAATGAAAACTCAAATACACAGAAATGGGTACATGGCCTTAAGGCCTTACAAATGTTCACTTCATAAATAGTGTTTTACATACATCGGCTCGCAGGCCGACCACACATGAAATATATAAAAACAGCTATTCTACGGCCTTCTAGGGCTAGCACAACAACATGGGCTCCAGCCCGCTATTTGGCGCTCGGCTCCGCAGCACCTGCAAGCACATACCACCGCACGGTGGCAAATAAAGCAATGGTCAGCAAAAAGCCGACCAAATTATAACGACCCCGCCCCTTACTCGGGACGGCGGTGCTCTTTCCCTGCAAAACATTAGCCCAACAGTATATATATCGCAATTATAATTCGCCACAGGCGTAGGCTCGCACGGCCAAACACCCCGTGCACTCAGGTCACATTCATGGTGAACCCTGACAAATCAGTGCATTCACCACCATCCCCAGGATGGCAACAACATGTGAGCATTTAGCCTTTCTGACCACTGTCTAAGGCTCCGACTATGCCAACGGCCAGTCCCCGTCTTCGGGTCTCTCGCACCGAACCACATAGCCTAGGTCCAATTCCACTTGCCCGTTGCTCACGCCGCATGTCCAATTTAAGGAACTTTGCGCGGGCCAAGCTTCTCTCGGATCCCAAATTTTTCGAAAACAGTCTCATAACCCAGTTATGATCAAGGCCGGTTACCAGACCGCCAAGTTAGCAGAACACGTTTCCGCTCAATTTTCCGGGTGCGCCTTGAAGCTAACCTTCAAGGATCCCTGCTGCAGTCTACCGCGTGGAAACCCGAAAAATCCAAAGCACGGAGTCTTCTCCGGCAAAACCACATCAAATGCAACATCACCGATCCAGACAAAACACGTCCGGGTAGGCTTCACACACAATGCCTATGCCCGTACTTACGATTTCGGGCTCTACATGCAACACAAGGGGGACTATTCCCGTCAACCACAAGGAACACCACGCACTCACCGCATACTCGCGGGAGCGGGATTCCCTATGCAGAAAGAAAGAGAGAGCTTCAAGCGCTCGCGTTGAGAATCGTTACCCTTGTAGTCCGTTTTGGCGCCATGGAAAAACTACGCGGTTAGAACTCTTCGCAATGACCTTCCCTCCACGGATCCGCTCTCCGATTTCGAAACGGTGCTCCGATGCTCCGCCGGCGGCCGGAAACCTCCTTCTTCTTCCTCTCCTCTCTCACTTTGGAAGGGGAGAACTTTGGAGAGAAAAATGAGGGAATAACTCCCTATTCCCGGCCTTAACAGAGCAGGATTTAATCTGGGCCATCGGATCCTAATTAAAGAAAATGAACGGCTCGGATCTGCACAAAATTCCCCAGACCTGGGCCGCACACGGCTTGGCACACGGCCGTGTCCAAGGCCGTGTGCCTCGATCCAGGCACGATCGACGAACTGAGAAATGCACACGGGCCAAGACACGCCCGTGTCTGACCTGACACGCCCGTGTCGGGTTCCTCGACACGCCCGTGTTCGTGGGCGTGTCACGCATAACCGCCACGGCAACGGACACAACCCATCAGGACACGGGTAGGGACACGGGTTGGCACACGCCCGTGTCGGATGACACGCCCGTGTCATCCGGCCGTGTTCCTGGCCGTGTCCTTCTCGGGTTGGAAACGGCCAAAAATCACCAGCCAGACACGGCCTTGGACACGCCCGTGTCCTAGGCCGTGTACCCCTACAGGCACCAAAAACTCTTTTTCCGCGACCGACTCGCACAAAAAATTCGGGGCGTTACAAATCTCCCCCACTTAAGGAATTTCGTCCCGAAATTAAGCAAAGGTACACAAAAGCTAAATGATACCTGAGTGGAATAACTCGGGGTATTCCTCCAACATAGCTTGCTCTCGCTCCCAAGAAAGCTCCTCACGTCCGCAATTATCCCAACGGACTTTAACCATTCTGACTTCCTTGTTGCGGAGTCGTTTGACTGCAACATCTTCAATTCGTACTGGTCTGACCCTTGTTGTTAACTCATAATCAACCGGTACCTGATCGTCTGCAATGATCTGCGAAGCCTCTTGAACTGCCTTACGTAACACCGATACGTGGAATACATCATGCAGCCCACTCAACTCCGTCGACAGCTTTAATCTATACGCCGCCTCGCCAACACGCTCCAGGATTTCAAATGGTCCAAGGTATCTCGGACTCAGCTTCTTCAAGCGTCGAACCTGCGATACACCCTTGAACGGCTTGATTTTTAAATATACCATGTCGCCAACGTTGAACTCCACATTTCTATGTTTGGCATTGCAGTACTTTGACTGTCTATCCTGAGCAATCTTCAGCCTTTCTTGAATTGTCCGTATCATTGAAGTGGCATCTTCCACCGCTTGACGTTTATACAACTTTGATTCGCCTGCCTCCAACCAAGACAACGACGTACGACACTTCCTCCCATACAAAGCTTCGAAAGGCGCCATTCCAATGCTTGCCTGAAAGCTATTGTTGTACGCAAACTCCACCATGTACAGGTGATCCTCCCAATGCTTCCCGAAATCTAGGACGCACATACGAAGCATGTCCTCCATAGTTCTGTTGACTCTCTCGGTTTGGCCATCTGTCTGCGGGTGAAAGGCTGTGCTGAACTTTAGCTTAGTACCCAACAGACCATGCACCAACCTCCAGTCATTTGACGTGAAGCGTCCATCACGATCACTAACAATACTGCGAGGCACACCATGCAGTCGTACAATATTATCCACGTAGAGTTTGGCTAACCTTTCTACTGGATCTTCCTTTCTCATTGGGGTAAAGTGCGACACCTTTGTCAATCTATCTACGACCACCCAAATGGCGTCATTTCCTTTCTGCGACTTCGGCAAACCGTGCACAAAATCCATAGATATATCGTCAAACTTCCATTCTGGGATAGGAAGTGATTTCAAGAAACCTCCGGGCTTCTGGCATTCCGCCTTCACCAATGCACAAGTACGGCACTTGGCCACATAAAGCGCCACATCCTTCTTCAAACCCGGCCACCAGAATAATTTCTTCATGTCTCTATACATCTTCGTGCTTCCCGGGTGGATTGAGTATTTGGTATGATGAGCCTCATACATCAACTCCTCCCGAATATTATCCGCACTAGGAACGCATAGACGACCGTCCTTCCTTAGCAACCCATCTTCAACCACAAACTGGGAATTTGACCCATCCAAAGATCCATCCAGGATTTGCTTCATGCTGCTATCCTGAACCAAAGCCCGCCGAACTCTATCCGCTAGGTCACACTGCACCTCTGTCCAAAACAGTTTCGCCTCGGCACTAGACTGCTTGTCAATGCAAGATATCTCCAATGCCTCCAACTCTTGGACCAACCTCTTATCATGCACTGATAACCAGTTGGCTTGTGCGGGAATCTTACGACTCAACGCATCCGCCACTACATTTCTCTTCCCAGGCACATAGTGTATCTTGAAGGTGTAGTCCCCTAAGAACTCCATCCACCTCCTCTGCCTCATGTTTAGATCCTTTTGGTCCAATAGGTACTTCAAACTCTTATGATCGGTGTAAATATCTACCTTCACACTGTACAGATAGTGCCTCCAAAGCTTTAGAGCAAAAATCACGGCCGCTAACTCTAAGTCGTGGACCGGATAATTCCTCTCGTGAACCTTCAATTGTCGTGAACCATATGCTATCACTCTCCCATGCTGTAGCAGAACACAGCCCAAACCACTGCCTGAAGCATCACTATAAATCTCGAACCCTTCGGTACCACTTGGCGAACATAAAATAGGCGCCGTGGTTAACCGCCTCTTCAACTCTACAAACGCATGTTCGCACTCCGAAGACCACACAAACGTCTGATCCTTTCTTGTCAACGTCGTGAGTGGTAGTGCTATCCGCGAGAAGTTCTCTACGAAGCGCCTGTAGTAGACAGCAAGCCCCAGAAAACTCCGGACCTCTGCCACTGTAGTCAAAGTAGGCCACTCCCGTATCGCCACTATCTTCGCCGGATCCACAACTATTCCTTCTCCACTGACAACATGACCAAGGAACGCTATCGAGGATAACCAGAATTCACACTTGGAGAACTTTGCATATAACTGACTTTTCCTCAATGTTTCCAACACCATGTGTAAATGCTTGTAGTGATCCTCCTCGCACCGCGAATATACCAGGATATCATCAATAAATACTATCACGAACTGATCCAAGTATTCTCTGAACGTCCTATTCATCAGATCCATAAACACGGATAGAGCATTCGTCAACCCAAACGGCATGACTGTGAACTCAAAATGCCCAAACCGCGTACTGAATGCTGTCTTTGGAATGTCGCTCTCCCTTATCCTCAACTGATAGTAACCAGACTTCAAATCTAACTTCGAATATACAGTTGACCCAACCAACTGATCAAATAGATCGTCAATCCTCGGGATTGGATATTTGTTCTTCTTCGTAAGTTTGTTCAATTCCCGATAATCGATACAAAGCCGCAAGCTCCCATCTTTCTTCTTAACAAAGAGAACTGGTGCGCTCCAAGGCGACGAACTTGGACGCACATAACCTTGCTCTAGCAACTCCTGCAGTTGCACCTTCAACTCCGCCATTTCCCTTGGGGCTATCCGATAGGGGAGCGTGACACCGGTTTGGCACCCGGTACCAGCTCTATAGTAAAGTCTATCTCCCGCTGAGGAGGGGCTCCTGGGAGATCATCTGGAAACACATCAGGATACTCGGACACAACTGGGATGTTGCCCAAACTAGGTTTAGGCGTCGAAGTCTGCACTAGAGTGACATATAGTTCTGCCCCAGACCGAACTGCCTTGAACATCTGAAGGGCCGACATCAGAACTTTCCCTGACCCCTTCATGCCCGCAAAAGTAGTCTCCCGATCAGTGTCCAGACCCAACTTGACTTCTTTACGGTTGCAATCGATGCATGCACTCTGCTCCGAGAGCCAATCCATACCGAAGATTACATCGAACTCCACTAATGGTAGAACCAACGCCCGCAAATCAAACTCCCGGTCTCCAATCCGAATCTTTACAACACAGATCCTATCCGCATGCATTGAGCACCCATTAGGCAACAACACATCCAACTTGTTTTCTGCCATCGAGAACGGAACTCCGATGCGCGATATAAACTTTTCAGACAAGAAGGAATGTGATGCTCCCGTATCAAAAAGGGCTCTTGCCGGAAACCCAAAGATTAACACAAAGCCTAGCACTAACAAACGTAAGCTAACAAATACAAAAGTAACAACTATAAAAGTTAAACCACTGTAATTTAACTCATACCTGTCACCACGTCTGCTTGCTTTATGGCCTCCTGTAGACCAAGGTTGTAGACTCTAGGCTGGGCTGGAGCATGATGGGATGCGGTTGACTCCACCGCCTTCCCTTTCTCCTCATAAGTCGCTCCAGGTCTCCTCTCGGACTTTGAACGTCCGCTCCAACACTCCCGAGCAAAATGCCCCGTCTTCCCGCAGTTGTAGCAAGCTCCGGGGACTCGACTTGTAGTTGCCCCCGATGTATCAGCCGAAGGGGCTGAGTTTGAAGTCCTCCGCTTCTTGTTCCATCTGCGGAAACCTGTCTTGTTACTTGGCACCTTGAACTCGGTCTTCCTTTCTCCTGGGTCCCTCTTCTCTTGAACTTTCTTCGCAACCTTTTCCAACGATCGGGTCGAATTGACCAAGGCTAGGAAGCCCTGCGCCTTAGGCCCAGCAAGGAGTAACTGTAAATCGCCACGAAGACCCTCATAGAATCGGTTGGTCTTCCTCTCTTCTTCTGAAAACATAACACTAGCATAACGACCCAACCGTGTGAACTCATGCAAATATTCGTCCACGCTTCTGGATCCCTGAGTCAACCCAAGAAATTGATTCTCCATCTCCAACTTCTGAGCAGAAGGTACAAATCTGGCCAGGAACAATCTTGAAAATTCTTCCATCGGCACATCCGCAAGTTGCCTTCCCACTAGAAGATGAAACTCCAACTCGTCCCACCACAGCCTCGCCTCACCTTCCAAAAGAAAAGTCGCTATGGTGGTCTTTTGCCACTCCTCAGTCATTGTGGCCGTCAACACCCTCTTTATGGAAGAGAGCCAGTCCTCAGCTTGAGTTGGCGTTCCAACCCCATTAAACCTCGGAGGATTAAAGCCCATCACGTGCTTTAGCTGCCGCTCCGTAGTTCTCCTCGGCTCTACTAACTCAACTGCTGCGCGTTCCACCACTCTCGGCTCTGCCGCCCTAACCGGTTCTTGCTCATCCGCAGGAGGTGCGCGATGCATTTGCCCTGCATGTTGGGCATTTATCATTGCGAACACGGCTTCAGCCACCATCCTGATGGTTTCCGCTGAAGGAGGTGTAGCAGGCACGTCCCTTGGTGCACTACTTTCCGCTGATTGCGGACGCTCTGACTGACCAGCACCGCTCCTAGCTGCCTATAAAAGCAAAGACACACGATTAGACGACAAACAAATTGCTAAAAGCAATCATTGGAACACTCAGGTTCCACAAAACAAGTGTATTTTCATTCCTAAGTGGACATTCATGGGTTCTTTTTAATGTTATAACGATGACGCACACATGTGCTCACCACCCCTTAAAAGAATTCGCCCACGAATTCATTTAAGCTTGACCGTAACCAGAAGTCTGATACCAAATTGTAACACCCCCATCCGTCGCATGGCATATAACAGAAGGTCCAGCTGGAACCCGACGCCATATACCACAGACAGTCGGAAGGGTTACTAAATGAATAATCAAACCAACCAATTAATACTACTCGTCCTAAACACAGAGCATTCTAGCGGAAGATTTTAAAGTTGAAAGAACCCAAAAATAAATCCAACAATATGAATGTCCACAGCTACAACAATAGGAATGAAAACTCAAATACACAGAAATGGGTACATGGCCTTAAGGCCTTACAAATGTTCACTTCATAAATAGTGTTTTACATACATCGGCTCGCAGGCCGGCCACACATGAAATATATAAAAACAGCTATTCTACGGCCTTCTAGGGCCAGCACAGCAACATGGGCTCCAGCCTGCTATTTGGCGGTCGGCTCCGCAGCACCTACAAGCACATACCACCGCACGGTGGCAAATAAAGTAATGGTCAGCAAAAAGCCGACCAAATTATAACGACCCCGCCCCTTACTCGGGACGGCGGTGCTCTTTCCCTGCAAAACATTAGCCCAACAGTATATATATCGCAATTATAATTCGCCACAGGCGTAGGCTCGCACGGCCAAACACCCCGTGCACTCAGGGCACATTCATGGTGAACCCTGACAAATCAGTGCATTCACCACCATCCCAAGGATGGCAACAACATGTGAGCATTTAGCCTTTCTGACCACTGTCTAAGGCTCCGACTATGCCAACGGCCAGTCCCCGTCTTCGGGTCTCTCGCACCGAACCACATAGCCTAGGTCCAATTCCACTTGCCCGTTGCTCACGCCGCATGTCCAATTTAAGGAACTTTGCGCGGGCCAAGCTTCTCTCGGATCCCAAATTTTTCCAAAACAGTCTCATAACCCAGTTATGATCAAGGCCGGTTCCCAGACCGCCAAGTTAGCAGAACACGTTTCCGCTCAATTTTTCGGGTGCGCCTTGAAGCTAACCTTCAAGGATCCCTGCTGCAGTCTACCGCGTGGAAACCCGAAAAATCCAAAGCACGGAGTCTTCTCCGGCAAAACCACATCAAATGCAACATCACCGATCCAGACAAAACACGTCCGGGTAGGCTTCACACACAATGCCTATGCCCGTACTTACGATTCCGGGCTCTACATGCAACACAAGGGGGACTATTCCCGTCAACCCCAAGGAACACCACGCACTCACCGCATACTCGCGGGAGCGGGATTCCCTATGCAGAAAGAAAGAGAGAGCTTCAAGCGCTCGCGTTGAGAATCGTTACCCTTGTAGTCCGTTTTGGCGCCATGGAAAAACTACGCGGTTAGAACTCTTCGCAATGACCTTCCCTCCACGGATCCGCTCTCCGATTTCGAAACGGTGCTCCGATGCTCCGCCGGCGGCCGGAAACCTCCTTCTTCTTCCTCTCCTCTCTCACTTTGGAAGGGGAGAACTTTGGAGAGAAAAATGAGGGAGTAACTCCCTATTCCCGGCCTTAACAGAGCAGGATTTAATCTGGGCCATCGGATCCTAATTAAAGAAAATGAACGGCTCGGATCTGCACAAAATTCCCCAGACCTGGGCCGCACACGGCTTGGCACACGGCCGTGTCCAAGGCCGTGTGCCTCGATCCAGGCACGATCGACGAACTGAGAAATGCACACGGGCCAAGACACGCCCGTGTCTGACCTGACACGCCCGTGTCGGGTTCCTCGACACGCCCATGTTCGTGGGCGTGTCACGCATAACCGCCACGGCAACGGACACGACCCATCAGGACACGGGTAGGGACACGGGTTGGCACACGCCCGTGTCGGATGACACGCCCGTGTCATCCGGCCGTGTTCCTGGCCGTGTCCTTCTCGGGTTGGAAACGGCCAAAAATCACCAGCCAGACACGGCCTTGGACACGCCCGTGTCCTAGGCCGTGTACCCCTACAGGCACCAAAAACTCTTTTTTCGCGACCGACTCGCACACAAAATTCGGGGCGTTACATTTGTTGTATAAACCCATTCTTTAATCTCTTGCACTGGAAGCTTTATCCTTGTTGTCATGAACTTCCTTAACTGCTGAGTCTCAAAAAACTATAAATGTTCTTGAAGACTTGATCAGAATGGCTGAAGGAAACCATATCAATGTAGAAGCCGGAATGAAATTTCATTCCGAAAAGGGTCGCCGCCGAAATCGGCATTGCCTGCAAAAACAAGAGATCAAGTGCAAAAGAACAAGAAAGTGCGGGATGGAGTTTGATGAAAACCCTATTATAAGTTTTCAGAAGATGAAAAGACGAACTCCGTTCAACGAAAAATAAAAACTTCAAACTCAGTTCGACGAAAAATCTCATAAAGAAATATAAGCGTCAATCTATGTTTGAAGTGGGGGAAACAATTCGTCGTTCTTCGTTCAACAAAAAATTTTCTGAAACAAGCTTCGTCGATCTTCGTTCGACGAAAAATTTTCTGAAACAAATTCGTCGATCTCCGTTCGATGAAAAGTTTCATAAAGGAAGGTTCGTCGATCTCCATACGACGAACACTCCACCAAGAGTTCACAGTTCGTCGAGCTCCGTTCAATGAAAAATGAGCAATTCGTCGACCACAAATAGAAATTAAATTAAAGCTTCTCCATTAATCATATGTAACTGATTTAGGAAGAACAGATCTTTCATTTCATCTAATGGTTTGGTGAAAATGTCTGCTATTTGTAAATCAGTAGAGATAAAGACAAGTTTAATTTTATTTTTGTCTACACAATCTCTAATGAAATGATGACTAATCTGTATATGTTTTGTCCTACTACGATGCACTGGATTTTGTACAATAGAAATTGCACTGGTATTATCACAATAGATAGTTGAATAATTTAAGTTGAAACCATAATCCAGGAGCTGATTTTGAAAAAACAAAATTTGTGAACAACAACTACATGCTTCTATGTGTTCAGCTTCAGCAGTTGATGTGGACACAGAAGTTTGCTTTTTGCAAAACTAGGACACAAGCCTATCACCAAGGAACTAACAAGTTCCTGATGTGCTTTTCCTGTCAACTCTACATCCAGCAAAGTCAGCATCTGAGAATCCATATAATTCAAATTCTGACTTAGTATGATACCAAAGTCCTAGATTAGGACAATCCTTTAAATATCTTAAAATCATTTTTAATAAAATAAGATGTGATTCTTTAGGATTGACGTGAAATCTAGCACAAATGCATGTAGCAAACATAATGTCTGGCCTACTAGCTGTAATATACAATAAGGACGCAACAATAGCGCTATATGTTTTTTGATCAACTGGTTTGCCCTATTCATCAGAATCAACTACAACATTGGAGGGCATGGGTGTTTTCTTAGCTGAGACATCTGTCATCCTAAATCTTTAAAGTAGCTCTTTAGCATATTTAGACTGGGATATAAAGATACCATCGAGAGTTTGCTTCACTTGGAGACCAAGGAAGTAGAATAGTTCACTCATGCTACTCATTTCAAACTTTGAATGCATCAGGTTAGAAAACCTTTTGCAAAGTTTGGAATAAGTAGAGCCAAATATTATATCATCTACATAGATTTGGACTAGCAAAAGTTTTTACTTGTGATGTCTAATAAATAAAGTCCTATCTACAATGCTTCTAATGAACTTATGTTCTAAAAGAAAACTAGTTAAGGTCTCATAGTATGCTCTTGGAGCTTGCTTTAGACCATAAAGAGTTTTATGGAGCTTAAAAATATGAGATGGATGAGTTGAGGTGATAAAACCTTGAGGTTGTTCAACATAAACTTCCTCTTTTAGTTCTCCATTAAGGAATGCACTTTTGACATTCATTTGATAGACTTTGAACTTCTTAAATGTTGCACATGCAAGAAATATACTGATGGATTCAATTCTTGTAACAGGAGCAGAGGTTTGTTCATAATCAATGTCTTCTTCCTGTGAGTAACCTTGGGCTACCAACCTTGCTTTGTTTCTTATAATTGCTCCTTGTGCATCCAGCTTGTTCTTGAAAACCCATTTTGTTCCAATGACTGGATAGTCTTTGAGTCTTGGAACAAAATCCCAAACTCTACACCTCTCAAATTGATTGAGTTCCTTTTGCATTGTAATAATCTAGTGAGGATCTTGCTCTGCATCTTTATGGATTGATGCTCAATTTGAGAAATGAAGCAAGCATGCATCAGATCTTGGTTGAGTTGATGCCTTGTTTGTACACCAGCTAATATGTCTCTAATCACTTGAGGTATGGGATGATCTCTAAGTGTGACAAGATCAGTAGGTGGAGTTGGTTCATCAACAGCTTATGGATTTAATTCCTCTTATGTAATTATATTTGATGTTGTGGGTTCAACTACTTTAACAATTTCTTCTTCACTATCTTCAGCAATCTATAGAGAGGGATGTAATGTAACCTCTTGAGTAAGGTTTAAATCATCCAACTTCTCACACAGATAGGGTACCTGCAATGAGTCTATGGTAGAAGAATCCTTCTCCTTATAAAACATGTTAGCTTCATCAAATGATATATGTACAGATTCTTCCATTTTTAATATTGGTTTGTTAAATATCCTATAAGCCTTGCTGACTTGGGAATATCCAAGGAAAATTCTCTCTGTAATCTTAGCTTCAAATTTTCTTAAGTGTTTCTTGTTATTATTGTGAATATAGCACTTGCATCCAAATACTTTAAAGTAATCTACTTTAGGTTGCTTCACTTTAAGTAATTCATAGGGGGTCTTACCCTTTAGTATATGAATTAAACTTCTGTTAGAAAATATAATTTGTTGTTCTTACAACCTCTGCCCAAAAGGATAGGGGCAAACAAGCATCTGTAAGCAATGTCCCAGTAGATTCAATAAGGGTTCTATTTTTCCTTACAGCTACCCCATTTTGTTGAGTAGTTCTAGGAGCAGAAAAACAATGTCTGATACCTTCCTTCTCAAAGAATTCTTGCATGAGAAGAGATTCAAACTCGGTGCCATGATCACTTTTGATCAATGCAACTAGAGTAGAGTACTCAATCTTTATGCTCTTAAGAAAATCTGTAAGAACTTTAAAGTTATCTGACTTGTTTCTCAGAAAGAACACCCAAGTGAATCTAGAGAAGTCATTAATAATAATTAGAGTGTATGACTTTCCTCCCAAACTTTGTACAGCTATAGGGCCAAAAAGGTCCATATGTAGCAAGTACAAAATCTTGGGTGAATCACTTTTGTTAATGGATTCAAAACTATTTTTGGTTTGCTTGCTTAATTGACAAGCCCTGCAAAGTCCTTCCTTCTTGTAAGAACCAGAAGACAGTCCTCTAATAAGGTTGTCCCTAGATAATTTAGCAATGTTCCTAAGGTTTACATGACCTAATCTCTTTTGTCATAAATCATTAGTTGAGCTAATTTGATTAAATAAATAAATTTCTGAATTATCTGATTTGAAATTAACTACATATATATTTCCTTGTCTAATTTCAGTTAAAACAGTTTTGTTTTTATCAAAAGTAATAATACAAGAAGACTGATTGAATGATACCTGATAACCTTAATCACATAATTGACTTATTGATATTAGTTTATGCTTGAGACCACTAATATAGGCTACGTTCCTGAAGGTAACTGCTCCAACTTTGACATTTCCATATCCTACTATCTGTCCACAGTTGGAGTCTAAAAATATCACTTTTGGTCCAAGCTTTGCTTTGAAATCAGCCAAGTTGTCTTTACATCCTATCATGGGTTTTGAATAGCCACTATCCAGATATCATTGTTCCTCTATGGTAGGATAGTTCTTTACCTGTAGAAAATAAAATTAGTTGTTCTTGACCTAGGTAACCTTAGGTCCTTGATTTCTTTCAAATTTATAACTAGAAATATATGAAAATTCAGGTTGGTACTTATAACCTAGTGGATGATATCTCTTAGGAGGAATAATCCACTGAGTAAAAGGATTAATAAAGGTTTTAGTTTTGTTAAAATTTTGAAAAGAATTCAAGTTTCTGTTATAAGAAATTGGGTTCGACAAATTGTAATAGGTTCGTTGATCCGCGTTCGACGAATAGGGATGAGTTCATCGAACTCTGTTTGTAGAATGAAAGAATTCATTCTCTGCACCCCACGTTCGTCGATCACGGTTCGACGAATCATATTGAGTTCGTCAAGCGCAGTTAGACGAATAGTTATACCTAAAATCTGCATTCATAGTTCGCCGATCTGAGTTCGACGAACCATATTCATTTCGTCGAGCTTGGTTCGACGAAATATGTTGAACATAATTTTTGTTAAAATTTTTCGTTTTCTTTTGTGAATTTATAATTTTCTTAGGTTGATTCTTTTGTGATATTTTTGTATCTGTATCTATATCATCTACTTTTTCTTTTACTTTGGAAGAAATAAATTTTATAGGAGTAGATAAAGTGTTTTTTGTAATTTTGGAGGCTGACTAGATGAAGCTCTCAAGCCCGGCTTGCCATTAAGCCTGACATTCAGTGTGCTTGTGATATCCATCAATTTTATACATCTCCTATTGAGGGATTCTTCAAATTGCTTAGCTTTATTTAATTTATCTTCTAAAGATAGTATATGTTCATTAACACTTTTTAAATCTTCTTTAAGTTTTGAGTTTTTTGAAAAAACAATTATCAAATTCAATTAGTTTTTCTCTGAGGAGTTTGATGTCCTTCTCAAATTTAATTAAATCTTTACATAACAATTTGAAATTAGTTTTAAATTGAACAAAAGTAAAATTAAAATAAGAGATTACTTGATCTTCTTCTGAAACAGATTCTTCTTCTGAGTTGTCAGCTTCTGAATCAACGGCTTCAGAGTTGCTGCAAGATGCATTGATTGTCATCAAGCAGATCTCTCTGGCCTTAGCAACTTCTTCATCCTCACTGGAGCTGGATGAAGATTCTGAATCAGATTCACTCCAAGTCTCAGCAATAAATCCTCTTTCCTTCTTTTTGTATTTGCTGGAGGAGGGCTTGCTGGAATGTTTCTTGGAGACTTTTTGTCTTTCTTCTGTGTTTTTGGACACTCTGGTAGTATGTGCCCAGGTTTCCTACATCCATAGTAAACTATTTCTTTAGTAGGGGTTTTGTCATACCTTGGCTTATCATCTTTTCTGGAAGATCTTCTCCTGAAATCCTTCCTTACCATCTTGTATAATCTCTTAGCCAAGAGACTCAAAAAATCTTCATTGTCTGGAGTGGTTTCTGCTTCTTCACTTGCTTTAAGAGCAATGTTTTGCACTTTCCTTGCTGAAGAGGAAGTCCTTTACTCAGCTTCTCTGGTCTTGATGAGCTGCTTATAAGATTTGAGCTTGCCCAACAAGGTTTCAGTAGAGATCTCATTTAGGCTTCTGGCTTCCTTGATTGGCCAGATCCTAGAGTCCCAAGTGCTAGGGAAGCACATAAGGATTTTGTCATTTATCTCTGTCAATAAGATGTTCTTGTCCAGAGTTTTCAGCTCATTTATTATGAGACTGAGTCTGTTATATATGTCTGCAACTGATTCTGTCTCTTCCTTCTTGAAATTTTCATACCAAGAGATCAAGTGTGATCTCTTATCTTTCCTTTCATCAGTTGATCCTGCTACCATAGCATTTAGGGATTCCCAAATAGCCTTTGCTGAAGAGCATTCAGCAACCTTCTGAAATAGGTCATTAGACATGGTTTGGACCAGAATATTCATTGCTTTAACATCAGCAATCTTGGCCTTCTTTTGTGCTTCAGTCCACTCAGGTGGTGGCACAACACTGGTACTTGTAGTTTCCACTAGTAGTGGGGGACATGTCAAAATAGAGTTATATATGTCTTCATCAATGAAATTCATATAAATCCTAATCCTTGCCTTCCAAAGTGCAAACTTGTTAAGATTGCACACTGGAGGTCTGGTGCTTGAATACTCCTTATTTTTTGTCATGATATAAAAAACAACTAAAGTAGATAAGATCAATCAAAGATCTTTTGGTTCAGGTGTTATCATGTACAACCAAATAACCTATCCCTCTGATACCAATTGAAAGTGAGGGATAGATCTAACTAACTCTAGAGGGGGTGAATAGAGTATTTTGAAATTTTACTTTGTTTTTACAGCCGATTAAAATAGGTGATACATATATATATATAAATAAAGAGAAGTATCACAACACAGAAAATATAAAAAGTAATGCACAACCAGACGACACAAGGAGTTTATAGTGGTTTTCCAATAAACTTGGGTACATCTACTTATCTACCACCCTGGTAGGAATCCACTACAGGTTTTGCTCAGGTGCCCGACCACCACAGGTTTTTGATCAGGTGCCCTGTCACCCCAGGTTTTTAATCAGTGGATTGCCATCACAAGAAATATTTTTAAGGGAGATCTAGCAACTCTTTGAGCTTTTGATCAGGTGGCCAAAAACCAAACCAAGTCTTTTGATCAGGTGACTTGAGAACCAAAAAGTATAACTTTTGAAGGGAGTTATAACCCTGTATACAGTGAAAGAAAAATAAGAGTGATGTTGTCTTCTCTGTCTCAAATCTCTGAGAAGACTAGTAGATTTGTTTATGTTGTCATAGATCCCCCTGAGTTGTATGAATCTGATCAGGAGTGGAAGCTTTGCTTCAGGGTGTAGGTCTTCAAAGTTGAAAACTTCTTCTTCCATTAAATGTTTCTGAGAGATTGAACTTTTTGGTCTCAGATTAAAGATGTGTTGCTGGAAGAAAATCTTGAAATATATGATGAAGAAGAAGATGTTTCTGTCGCTGTATCTTGTTTTCTAATTGCTGATTTTCTCTTTCTTCTTCTCCTTATACTTGGCAATCTTCTGAAAATTTTCTTTATATATTGATTGCAGATTTAAACACATTTGAATTTTAAATTCCTTGAAATCTTCTGCATAATTTCTGGGAGTTGGAACGGCTGATTTTGTCTTGAATATATTCCCTAATTGTCCCAGTAAATATGGTAGAGTAATAACTCTGTGAAATCCATAATTAATGCAGCCAGGAAATGGCTATATTCTTAAGACTATTGAGCACTAATTAACAGAGTAACACTGTCTTAATATCTGAAATCAAACTGCTTTAGTCGAACTGAGAAACTGCAGAGAAAATTAGTCGAACAGAACCTAGAAGGATTTAGTCGAACTCAGCAAAGATTTCATTGACCTGAGCTCCAGGTTTGTTAAGCTGATAATTCTCCTTCGTCGAGCTTAGCTCCAAGATCATTAAACAGAAAATATAATTGCCAATATGAGCTCCAAGTTCGTTGAACTGAGATAGTCCTTCCTCGAGCTGAACTTCTGATATAAGATCACAGTTCATCGATCTCAGTTGGACTTTCGTCGAGCTCAACTCAGAGAAGGAACTCTGAGTTCGTCGATCTGAGATCGACGATCGTCGAGCTGAGTTCAGCTATCGTCGAACGACTTTTCTGCAAACTTTAAACTGCCTTGTCTCTAAAGTCTTATGTCTCTGAAGTCTTCTGAAGGTAGGTTCCAACAATCTAACCTCATGTGACTGACCAAGATCCTGGAACTAATTTATGACCATAGACTATACATGGTAGGTCATCTAAGCAATCCTAATAGTGAACCTAGCCCAAATCACAAGTGGGGTTCCAACAATCTCCCTCTATTTGGGTGAGGTCACTATACAAAAAAAAATAAAGAAAATCACAAAGCAATAAAAATATCTGACAAAATTATAGAACTTAAGCAGATATAAACAATTGTGTCTTGTGAATATACATATAGCAATAATAATGTTCAAAAAGCCGAAAATTATAACTTTTTCTTTGAAGCATCTAAAGAAGATTCTGAAGCAGGTTTTGAGAAAACCATTATTCTTTTGGGATCCTCTGCTTCTCTTTGAGTCATCTTCATGTCTTTAGCACAAAGAATCTTGATTGATGTAGCTCTATGTACCACTGCTTCTAGATGGAGACTCATATAAGTATCAACATTAAAAAGATTTTTCTTTTCATACCTTTCTATTTCTTTCTTACTAATAAGATGACATTATTGAAAACTGAGAAGAGTCTTTTCCTTCTTCCATGGCTTTCCTTATCTGTGAAGGAGCTATGATTTCCTTGAATCTGGCCATTCTAAAATTTGGATCCATTTTTGGATCATAGACTGGAGATAGTGGCCTTTTTGGACTTGATTTATCTTGTTGAATATCTTGAGATGTCTGCTGCCTGTTTTGATTCTTATGTTGTTGTTTACTGCTTTGAGATCAGTGTTGTTGTCTGCTGCTGCTCTGAGATGGTCTGGAATGATAAGAAGTTGTAGACCTTTGAGATTGTGAGTGAGAGGTGAACATATGAGAAATACTTCCTGCTGATCCTGCTGTAGGAGGATGAGGAGGAGGACCTCTCCTGAATTGTGGAGGTGGAGAGTATCTCCTTCTCTTCTTTCTAGCTTTTAGCTCATTCTTAGAGTACCTCATCCAGTGAGGAGTATCTGGAGTGAGAGTAATATTGTGCACAATATAGTAAGGGGTATCTGCAGTTGGAGAAGGTTTAGGAGCAGCCCTAGAGGGAACCTTCTTCTTGGCTTTTCTCTTCTTAGAACCAAAATCTTCTTAATCATGTGAATCATCATCGTCATCATCAGATTCTTCCGCGGGCTGATCATATAAAACATCAATTTGTTTTAGCATTTCAGCAGAAATAGCTGGAGCAGCTTGTGGCTGTATATTTGTATCTATTATCTCAGCCTGTGGCTGTACAACTATGGCTCTATTTGTTTGGGCGTTTCGGAGCTCCGTTTTGGGCAAACGCTGCCGGAAGGCGGGTAAACAAATGAACCTTCGGCGGCGTTTGCCCCGTTTCCACCCGCCCGCCTTGAGAAATGCCCCAAAAAGCTCCGTTTGGAGCAACCACCTCCCCCCTCCGTTTCGAACACTCCGTTTCCACCCGCCGGATCGATCCGCCACCGCCGAAACAAATGAAGCCTATATCTTCTTTTTCAGCCTGAGGCTGTGGCTCTACAATTTTTGTATTTATGTCTTCAAACATAAAATCATCAAGATTGGGCATGGAAGATTCAGCCCAGCCAAAAATTGGAGGTGAGAAAGCCTTTGGCTCTATATCAATTACTTGTTCTGTAATATTCTCAATAGCTGTAAAACTTGTCCTTAGTTGTTCCAAAATTACAGGACTTATTGGTGTTGTGTAGCAGACTATAGCTTTAGAATAATTATCAAAAACTGGTAAATTGTTTTTGGAAACTGTATCAAAAGAATAAAGTAATGAAGTAATATCAACTGTGGGATTAATGTTAAAATCACCAACAGTGATGATTTCTGGAATTGAAAAATCTGCTGCTGAGAAATCTGTACAAATTGGAAGCATTTCTATATCTGTTGCTGCAACTTCTGAAATTACTGTTGTTGGAGTTTCTGCTAGAGCTTCTTCATGAACTGCTGGAGCTTCTTCATTGGACATATCCCCCTGCCTGGATTCAGAGAGTCATGAACTCAGGCCCCCAGAAGAAGGGATAGTGGAGAAGGAAGCTAGCTGAGCAGAAAGAGTATTGATGGAAACAGCAAGTGGAGCAATGGCTTCTTCTATGAGTATCTTGAGTGTGGGGGTAATGAAGTCAAGAATTTTAGCAGAAATAGAACAAAAATCAACATACATCTAATCATTTGGATTAGTAGATGCTGAAGGTTGATTGGCAGTAGAAGAAGATGACATCGAGCAGGTTGGACAGATGGTGAATGCTTGTGGAATTGAAGGTGTTGGAATGGTTGGAATGTTGGAGGTTGAGACATCAGGGAGGATAATATATTTTTGAATATGGGAATGAGGTGGAGATGTATGAATTTGAGGTGAAAGAGATGGAGTGTGTTGTGGAGATGGAGATGAGAGTAGATCAAAAGTTGGAGATGACAGTAGTTGATCTCTGTCAACAATATATGATGTTAGATGTGATGGTAGAGGTGATTGAGGAGGTGGAGATGGTGTATCATCAGAAATACGGATTGGTGAGTGTGGAGGAGATGGTGGTCTGGATGGTGAGACAAGAGGGATGGAAGTAGGTGTGTCAGTGGATGGTTGTTGAAGTGGAGAAACATCAATAAGTGGAGTTGATGAAGAAAATATAGAATGATGTGGAGATGGAGGAGGGGGAATGTGAGGAGCAGGAGCTTCTGCTGGGGTTGGTGAAGTGGTTGTTACAGCCCTGGTGTCCTTAGAAGCTCTGGAGGAGGAGACCCTGAAGAGCTTGGTGATAACCCTCTCCCATCTTACAAAGAGGGCTGAAGTGAGTCTATTGGAAGCATTAATGAATATGTTCTAGGAGACCAATAATTCTGGGCACTTGTTTGTAAGAAAAGCCCAAGTATTCTCCCATACCCAACATCTTTCTTGTTTATCTTCTTCTTGATAGAATCAAACATAATAACTCCCCAATTTACTGATTTTTGATTTGCCAATACACACATCAGAAGAAATTGGTGTCTGGTTATGTAGTCATGGGCAGAGTGCTTGCCCAAGAGTACCTTTCCAACAACATCTGCTAAGAACTTTTATTCAGCAGACAAGTTCTTTTTCAGCATTTTGTTAGGGTTTCCCTGGGAGTGACCCATTTTAGCTAGCATATCATCAAATTTTGCACTGGATAGTTCTATATAATCTTCTTCACCATTAATAAAGCCAAAAATTTTAGATAAAATTTGTGGTGAAAGAGGAACCTGATGTCCTGAGATAGATGCAATTAGAACTGGAGTTTCCTGAATCTTTGCTGTATAAACCCATTCTTTAATATCCTGCACTGAAAGCTTTATCCTTGTTGTCATGAACTTCCTTAACTGCTGAGTTTCAAACAACTGTAGGATGTTGTTGAAGACTGATCAGAATGGCTGAAGGAATCCATATCGATGTAGAAGCCCAAATCCAATTTCATTGCGGAAAGGGTCTTCGCCGAAATCGGCATTGCCTACAAAAACAAGAGATCAAGTGCAAAAGAACTGGAAAGCACGGGATCGAGTTCGATGAAAAACTTATTATAAGTTTTCAGAAGATGAAAAGACGAACTTCGTCCAACGAAAAATAAAAACTTCGAACTCAGTTTGACGAAAAATATCATAAAGAAATATAAGCGTCGATCTAAGTTTGAAGAGGGGGAAACAATTCGTCATTCTCCGTTCGACGAAATTTTTTTCTAAAACAAACTTCGTCGATCTCCGTTCGACGAAAAATTTTCTGAAACAAATTCGTCGATCTCCATTTGAAGAATAATTTCAGAAAGGAAGGTTCGTCAATGTCCGTTCGACGAAAACTCCACGAAGAGTTCACAGTTCGTCGAGCTCCGTTCGACGAAAAATGAGCAATTCGTCGACCATAGACAACATTAAAATAAAGCTTCTCCATTAATCATATCTAACTGATTTAGGAAAACATATGTTTCTTTTTATCTAATGGTTTGGTGAAAATGTCTGCTATTTGTAAATCAGTAGAGATAAAGACAAGTTTAATTTTATTTTTGTCCGCACAATCTCTAATGAAATGTTGTCTAATCTTTATATGCTTTGTCCTACTATGATGCACTGGATTTTGTGCAATACAAATTGCACTGGTAATATCACAATAGATAGTTGAATTATTTAAGTTGAAACCATAATCCAGGAGCTGATTTTGAATCCACAAAATTTGTGAACAACAACTACCTGCTGTTATGTATTCAGCCTCAATAGTTGATGTGGACACAGAAGTTTGCTTTTTGCAAAACCAGGACACAAGCCTATCACCAAGAAACTTACAAGTTCCTGATATATTTTTCCGGTCAACTCTACATCCAGCAAAGTCACCATCTGAGAATCCAGATAATTCAAATTCTGACTTAGTAGGATACCAGAGTTATAGATTAGGACAACCCTTTATATATCTTAAAATCCTTTTTAATAAAATAAGATGTGATTCTTTAGGATTGATGTGAAATCTAGCACAAATGCAAGTAGCAAACATAATGTTTGGCCTACTAGCTGTAAGATACAATAAGGACCCAACAATAGCCTATATGTTTTTTGATCAACAAGTTTGCCCTGTTCATCAGAATCAACTAAAACATTGGAGGGTATGAGTGTTTTCTTAGCTGATACATCTATCATCCCAAATCTTTAAAGTAGCTCTTTTGCATATTTAGACTGGGATATAAAGATACCATCGGGGGTTTGCTTCACTTGGAGACCAAGGAAGTATGATAGTTCACCCATGCTACTCATTTCAAACTTTGAATGCATCAGGCCAGAAAAACTTTTGCAAAGTTTGGAATCAGTAGAGCCAAATATTATATCATCTATATAGATTTGGACTAGCAAAATTTTTTACTTATGATGTCTAATAAATAAAGTCATATCTACAATGCCTCTAATGAACTTATGCTCTAAAAGAAAACTAGCTAAGCTCTCATACCAAGCTCTTAGAGCTTGCTTTAGACCATAAAGTGCTTTATGGAGCTTAAAAACATGAGATGGATGAGTTGAGGAGATAAAACATGGAGGTTGTTCAACATAAACTTCCTCTTTTAGTTCTCCATTTAGGAATGCACTTTTGACATTCATTTGATAGACTTTGAACTTCTTGAATGTTGCATATGTAAGAAATATCTTGTTGGCTTCAAGTCTTGCAATAGGAGCAGAGGTTTGATCATATTCAATACCTTCTTCCTGTGAGTAACCTTGGGCTACCAGCCTTGCTTTATTTCTCACAATTGCTCCTTGTGCATCCGGCTTGTTCCTGAAAACCCATTTAGTTTCAATGACTGGGTAGTCTTTGGGTCTTGGAACAAAATCTCAAACTATACACCTCTCAAATTCATTGAGTTCCTATTGCATTGCAATAATCTAGTGGGAATCTTGCTCAACATCTTTTATGGATTGAGGATCAATTTGAGAATTGAAACAAGCATGCATCAGATCTTAGTTGAGTTGATGGCTTATTTGCACACCAGCTAATATGTCTTCAATCACTTGAGATATGAGATGATCTCTAAGTGTGACAAGATCAGCAGGTGGAGTTGGTTCATCAACAAATTATGGATTTAATTTCTCTTGTGGAATTATATTTGATGTTGTGTGTTCAACTACTTCAACAATTTCTTCTTCCCTGTCTTCATCAATATGTGGAGAAGGATGTAACGTAACCTCTTGGGTAAGGTTTAAATCATCCAATTTCTCACACAGATAGCATACCTGCAATGAGTCTATGGTAGAAGAATCCTTCTCCTTGTAAAACATGTTTGCTTCATCAAAGGATATATGTACAGATTCTTTCCTTTTTAATATTGATTTGTTAAATACCCTATAAGCCTTGCTGACTTGGGAATATCCAAGAAAAATTCCCTCTGTAGCCTTGGCTTCAAATTTTCTTAAGTGTTTCTTGTTATTATTGTGAATATAACACTTGCATCCAAATACTTTAAAGTAATCTACTTTAGGTTGCTTCACTTTAAGTAATTCATAGGGGGTCTTACCCTTTAGTTTATGAATTAAACTTCTATTAGAAAAAATAATTTGTTGTGCTTACAGACTCTGCCCAAAAGGATAGGGGCAAATAAGCATCTGCAAGCAATATCCCAGTAGATTCAATAAGGGTTCTATTTTTCCTTTCAGCTAGCCCATTTTGTTGAGGAGTTCTAGGAGCAGAAAGAACACCCAAGTGAATCTAGAGAAGTCATCAATAATAACTAGAGTGTATGACTTTCCTCCCAAACTTTGTACAGCTATAGGGCCAAAAAGGTCCATATGTAGCAAGTACAAAATCCTGGGTGAATCACTTTTGTTAATGGATTTGAAATATTTTTAGTTTGCTTGCTTAATTGACAAGTCTTGCAGAGTCCTTCCTTCTTGTAAGAACCAGAAGACAATCCTCTAACAAGGTTGTCCCTAGATAATTTAGCAATGTTCCTAAGGTTTACATGATGTAGTCTCTTATGTCATAAATCATTAGTTGAGCTAATTTAATTAAATAATTAAATTTCTGAATTAGCTGATTTGAAATTAACTACATATATGTTTACTTGTCTAATTTCAGTTAAAACAGTTTTATTTTTATCAGAAGTAATAATGCTAGAAGACTGATTGAATGATACCTGATAATCATCATCACATAATTTACTTATGGATATTAGGTTATGCTTGAGACCACTTATATAGGCTACCTTCCTGAAGGTAACTGCTCCAACTTTGACATTTCCATATCCTTCTATCTATCCACAGTTGGAGTCTCCAAATATCACTTTTGGTCCAATCTTTGCTTTGAATCAGTCAGGTTGTCTTTACATCCTGTCATGTATTTTGAATAGCCACTATCCAAATACCACTGTTCCTCTATGGTAGGATAGTTCTTTACCTGTAGAAAATAAGATTAGTTATTCTTGACCCAGGTAACCTGGGGTCCTTGATTTCTTTCAAATTTATAACTAGAAATATATGAAAATTCAGGTTGGTCCTTATAACCTAGTGGATGATATCTCTTAGGAGTAATAATCCACTGAGTAAAATGATTAATAAAGGTTTTAGTTTTGTTAAAATTTTGAAAAGAATTCAAGTTTCTGTTATAAGAAACTGGGTTCGACGAATTGTAATATATTCGTCGATCTACGATCGACGAATAGGGATGAGTTCGTCGAACTCCGTTCGCAGAATGAAAGTATTCATTCTCCGCACCCCACGTTTGTCGATCGCGGTTCGATGAATCATATTGAGTTCATCGAGCGCAGTTAGATGAATAGTTATACCTAAAATCTGTGTTCATAGTTCGTCGATCTGAGTTCGACGAACCATATTCATTTCGTCGAGCTTGATTCGACAAAATATGTTGAACATAATTTTTGTTAAAATTTTTCTTTTTCTTTTGTGAATTTATAATTTTCTTAGGTTGATTCTTTTGTGATACTTTAGTAGCTGTATCTATATCATCTATGTTTTCTTTTCCTTTGGAAGAAATAAATTTTATAGGAGTAAATAAAGTGTTTTTCTATAATATTGGAGGCTGACTAGATGAAGCTCTCAAGCCCGGCTTGCCATTAAGTATGGAATTCACTATGCTTGTGATATCCATCAATTTAATACATCTCCCATAAAGGAATTCTTCAAATTGCTTAGCTTTATTTAATTTATCTTCTAAAGATAGTATATGTTCATTAACACTTTTTAAATCTTCTTTAAGTTTTGAGTTTTTTGAAAAAAAAATTGTCAAATTCAATTAGTTTTTTCTGAGGAGTTTGATTTGCTTCTCAGATTTAATTAAATCTTTACATAACAATTTGAAATCAGTTTTAAATTCATCAGAAGTAAAATAAAAAGAAGAGATTACATGATCTTCTTCTGAAACAGATTCATTTTCTGAGTTGTCATCTTCTGAATCAGCAGCTTCAGAGTTGCTGCAAGATGCATTGATTGTTATCAAACAGATCTCTCTGGCCTTAGCCTCTTCTTCATCCTCACTAGAGCTGGATGAAGATTCTGACTCAGATTCACTCCAAGTCTCAGTAACAAATCCTCTTTCCTTTTTTTGTATTTACTGGAGGAGGGCTTGCTAGAATGTTTCCTGGAGACTTTCTCCTTTCTTTTGTCTTTCTTCTATTTCTGGACACTCTGGTAGTATGTGTCCAGGTTTCCTGCATCCATAGCAAACTATTTCTTTAGTGGGGGTTTTGTCATACCTTGGCTTATCATCTTTTATGAAAGATCTCCTGAAATTCTTCCTTTCCATTTTGTAGAATCTCTTAGCCAAGAGACTCCAAAGATCTTCATTGTCTGGAGTAGTTTCTGCATCTTCACTTGCTTTAAGAGCAATGCTTTGCTCTTACCTTGCTGAAGATGAAGTCCTTTGCTCAGCTTCTCTGGTCTTGATGAGCTTCTCTTAAGACTTGAGCTTGCCCAACAAGGTTTCAGTAGAGATCTCATTTAGGTTTCTGGCTTCCTTGATTGGCCAGATCCTAGAGTCTCAAGTGCTAGGGAAGCACATAAGGATTTTTTTCATTTATCTCTGTCAATGAGATGTCCTTGTCCAGAGTTTTCAGCTCATTTATTATGAGACTGAGTCTGTTATACATGTCTGCAACTGATTCTGACTCTTCCATCTTGAAATTTTCATACTAAGAGATCAAGTGTGATCTCCTATCTTTCCTTTCATCAGCAGATACTGCTACCATAGCATTTAGGGATTCCCAAATTGCCTTTGCTGAAGTGCATTAAGTAACCTTCTGAAATAGGTCATCAGACATGCTTTGGGCCAGAATATTCATTGCTTTAGCATCAACAATCTTGGCCATCTTTTGTGCTTCTATCCACTTAGGTGGTGGCACAACACTGGTACTTGTACTTTCCACTGGTAGTGGGGGACATGTCAAAATGGAGTTATATATGTCTTCATCAATAGTATTCATATAAATCATAATCCTTGCCTTTCAAAGTGCAAACTTGTTAAGTTTGCACACTGGAGGTCTGGTGCTTGAATACTCCTTATTTTGTATCATGATATAAAAGATAACTAGAGTAGATAAGATCAATCAAAGATCTTTTGGTTCAAGTGTTAGCCTGTACAACCAAGTAACCTGTCCCTCTGATACCAATTGAAAGTAAGGGATAGATCTAACTAACTCTAGAGGGGGTGAATAAAGTATTTTAGCATTTTACTTTGTTTTTACAACCGAATAAAATAGGTAATATATATATGTAAATAAAGAGAAGTATCACAGTACAGAAAATAAATAAAGTAAAGCACAACCAGACGACACAAGTAGTTTATAGTTGTTCCCCAATAAACCTGGGTACATCGACTCATCTACCATCTTGGTAGGAATCCATTACAGGTTTTTGCTCATGTGCCCGGCCACCACAGGTTTTTGATCAGGTGCCCTGTCACCACAGGTTTTTGATCAGTGCCTTGTCACCACAAGAACTATTTTTTAAGGGAGATCTAGCAACCCTTTGAGCTTTTGATCAGATGTCCAAAAACTAAACCAAGTCTTTTGATCAGGTGACTTGAGAACCAAAAGGTATAACTTTTGAAGGGAGTAATAACCCTGTACACAGTGAAAGAAAAATAAGAGTGATGTTGTCTTCTCTATCTCAAATCTCTGAGAAGACTAGTGGATTTATTGATGTTATCAAAACTCCCCCTGAGTTGTATGAATCTGATCAGGAGTGGAAGCTTTGCTTCAGGGTATATGTCTTCAAAGTTGAAAACTTCTTCTTCCAGTAAATATTTCTGAGAGATTGAACTTTTTGATCTCAGATTGAAGATGTGTTGCTGGAATAAAAGCTTGAAACAGATGATGAAGAAGAAGATGATTCTGTCTCTGTATCTTGTTTTCTAATTGCTGATTTTCTCTTTCTTCTTCTCCTTATACTTGGCAATCTTCTGAAAATTTTCTTTATATATTGATTGCAGATTTAAACACATTTGAATTTTAAATTCCTTGAAAAATTCTGCATAATTTCTGGGAGTTGGAACGACTGATTTTTTCTTGAATATATTTCCCTAACTGTCCCAGTAAATATGGTAGAGTAATAACTCTGTGAAATCCATAATTAATGATGCTAGAAAATGACTATATTCCTAAGAATATTGAGCATTAATTAACAGAGTATTAGTGTCTTAATATCTGAAATCAAACTGCTTTAGTTGAACTGAGAAACTACATAGAAAATTAGTCAAACAGAACCTAGAAGGATTTAGTCGAACTCAGCAAAGATTTCATTGACCTGAGCTCCAGGTTTGTTAAGCTGATAATTCTCCTTCGTCGAGCCTAGCTCTATGAATGTCGAACAGAAAATATATTTGCCAATCTGAGCTCCAAGTTCATTGAACTGAGATAGTCCTTCGTCGAGCTGAACTTCTGAAATAAGATCACAGTTCATCGATCTCAGCTGGACTTTCGTCGAGCTCAACTCAGAGAAGGAACTCTGAGTTCGTCGATCTGAGATCGACGATCGTCGATCTGAGTTCAGCTATCGTCGAACGACTTTTCTTCAAACTTTAAACTGCCTTGTCTCTAAAGTCTTCTGCCTCTGAAGTCTTCTGAAGGTAAGATCCAGCAATCTAACCTCCTGTGATTGACCTAGACCCTGGAACTAATTTATGACCCTATACTATACATGGTGGGTCATCTAAGCAATCATAATAGTGAAGCTAGCCCAAATCACAAGTAGGATTCCAACAATCTCCCCTTATTTGGATGAGGTCACTATAAAAATAAAAATAAAGAAAATCACAAAGCAATAAAAATATCTGACAGAATTATAGAACTTAAGCAGATATAAACATTTGTGTCTTGTGAATATACATATAGCAATAATAATGTTCAAAAAGCAGAAAATTATAACTTTTTCTTTGAAGCATCTTAAGAAGATTCTGAAGCAGATTTTGAGAAAACTATTATTCTTTTGGGGTCCTCTACTTCTCTTTGAGAAAACCATTATTCCTTTGGGGTCCAAGCTTTGCTTTGAAAGTGGATGTACCCATACCTTGGGGAACCACTATAAATACTGGTGTGTTGATCTTTGTTCTTGAAAGCTAACACAATAATCTTACACTCAACACACAAAAATCGAAAAGTAGTCATAAAGACTTAAAAAGCTATTCACCCCCCTCTAGGTGTATAACTAATCTTGAAATAAAGACCTTCAAACACTTCACACGTAAACATGTTATATGCAATTCAAGACAACCCCACACTGCGAAAGCCTCGAGAAATACCTGAAGGGAAGAGGGATCAAACGAAGTACTGTGAGTTCCATAGGGGTGGTGCACCATAGAAGAGTGTATAAAACTAGGAAGGTTCCTTCAAGATCAGATCCGCAATCACCAAGCACAACCCAGAAGAGAATAGTCGCAGCCCTACCAAGAGCTGCAGGTGAACAAACAAGTTGTCAGGATAATAAAAACTATCTCCGGGGGACAGCCGACCACCACTGTTGTCACAACCCGCATTTCTCCGTATTTAACAATATATTAGAGTAAGAGAAAACACGCGTCATGATGCCACGTCAGCAGGAGATAACTACAGACGCTCATGAAAAACTCTAACTTAACACTTTTATGAAAATCCATAAGTTATTAAGAGGAAAATCCAGTTAAAGTTAAAGTTTTGCCGCATAACATCATCACATGAATGACACTAGATTTTGATTTTCGTTGCATGTGATATTATGTAGTATGAGATGCTTAATATTTCATGTGTACGCCACTCATAACATGCATTAAGGCCTTTTTAGATTGCATAGCATAACATACATAACATAACATTGCATTAAGACACGTGTCAAGCTAAAGGTTTACATGATGATATATGTACACATATGGCATTGAGTCAAAAAGAATAAGAATTCATGCATTCACGGTTTAGGCACATGAGTCAATAGGATGACGGTATATCATCCTAAGTTTAGGCGTGACATCATAAGTGAAAATCCTAGAGCAAGTTAGCAGGATGAGCAAGTATTTAATTATGTATTGTCTGAACTAAGTTATTTGGTTCTAGCGGTTAAGCTAGGGTTTGATAAGATATTCGTTGTTCATTTAGATAACGCCTAAGCGTCTGGTGATGAGGTCGGCTCCCCAGTCGGAGGGAGAATTGACTGGCGTGGCATTGAGTGAGGTAGATTTGTCAAGTATCAAAGCGTCGGGTTCGTCGAGTGTCGGCATTGTGGCGTTGAGTGAAGTCTGATTCGTCGAGTATAATAGACGATTCGTCGAGTATGGCTTAGGTTAAGAAGCGTTGAGTGACCAGGCAGCTAAGTCATATTCGTCGAGTTTACACGCCAAATAGGGTACGAATCGTCGAGTATCTTTGTCTTCGTCGAGTATCAGAAGTCAATTCATCGTGTATCGGCAATGTTCGTCAGGTATACTCGCCGAATTGTAGATGGACTTAGAATATTTGGCCATTTCGTTTCTGGTTCGTCGTATATGGTCCTTAGGGTCTTTTTAGGACTGGTCAAGGTATTTCCTTGGGTGTAGGCTTGGGTTTGGTTTGGGGTGTTTGGGAATGATGTTCTTTTTTTCGGCTGGTTACCGGTTTGTGAATCATTACACTTGGTGGTTTGTTTGGTCTCTATTTTGTGTCATGTTGGGTTGTGTTGGGCCTGGTGGCCACCATCGTAGTGCCTTTTGTGAGACGTTTGGGTCTGGAAGCCTGGTATTGGATGTTTTGGTCACCAACTCCGGCCCTGTTGTTTTTACGAGGTATCAATGATTCACGTTTTCGAGTTATTTTGTGCTAAGTTTGCTTCTTATATGTCAGTTTATGCTATTTCATGCTTATCCATGCTGATTTTGTCGAAGCATGACTTCGTTCAACACTTGGTGCAAATTTATTTTAACTCCAATATTACGAACTTTTCACTTTACCTGTTGTTATTTGGCTAATCAACTGTGGTTTCAGCTTTCTTATAGTTATGGCGTGTAACGCCCCCACCTGTCACATGACATATAACGGTGGGTCCGGCCGGGGCCCCACGCCATATTTCACAGACAAAGCGAGGGAATCACGTGTGGAAATCAAACGACGCGTATCCTTAACTCATTCCATTCTAGCGCAGCATCTTTTAGGTTAGCATGAACTCAAACAAGAATGTCCACCATATATAAAAATCACATTTATATATACCAACACCAGGAATGTATACAACTCACACCCTTATGGCCTACAAATTCCTCTTGACACAACAACAATTTCATACATCGGCACGCAGGCCGGCCACACATGAAATCCAAACAACACTCTCCGCATGGCCTTCAAGGGCCTCATCAAGCTGCCATTTCACTTATGCTTTCCAAACCGCAGCACCTGCAATTCATCATCCAAACCAACACAGAAAACAAGGTAACGGTCAGCATTGCTGACCCATTATAACGACCCTACCCCCTACCCGGGGTAGTGGTTCCTTCCCTGTACACAGTGCTTCCTACAGCAGCTGGAAGACTCCTCCCTTCTCTCTCCCTTGGCCTTCTTCTCTCTCCCTTGGAATGAAAATGAAGAAGAAGAAGAAGAAGAGAAGATAAAGGATTTATCTTCAAATCTCGGCCTCCAAGACACCTGGACAAAGCCCAGCCACTGGATCCAGGAAGAGGGAAACAAACGGCTCAGATCTGGCCAGAAAACCCTGAACACGGCCTGACACGCCCTGTGACACGCCCGTGTCACAGGCCGTGTCCCCCTAAGCGGCAGACAACCGACTCAATCCAACCAGTACACGCCCGTGTGACACGCCCGTGTCACGGCCGTGTACCCGACACGCCCTCAGACACGCCCGTGTCTGAGGCCGTGGATATGACTTAGGCCTCCCTTTGGACTTAGGCCTCCCTTATGGTTTCAGCTTTCTCTCCTTTTCTACTTATTATCTATTTATTTCCATTGATACTTGTAATTTCTTGTTGAGGTGTTCTTCTTTTGAATGCCTCAGGTTCAGGGCTGTAGCCGGTGTAGCGGAAGTGTTGGTTGGTAGCTGGTGGATTGCAGTTGTCGCAGTGTTTGTCCTTACCATCGTGAGGTAGTTATTGTTTTCAGTTTTAGTTCAGACTTGCATACTTTTAACGGGTTCGTGTTGGGTTGTTGATGCGCACTGATAGTTTTCTTTTGGAATGTTGAATACTTTGTTAGCTGCTAGTTTACCTTTTTGGTTGGTTGTACTTGCTCTCTGGGAAGGTTTTTATGTTAGGTTGCATGTTAGGTATTTTGAAGTATAAAAATTATTACCACTACTTCATACATGTCATGTTTGAAATATAAATCACTATATTTAACGGTCGTAAAAGCTACTTTCATAAGTATTATAAATCTAGAGTCTTGTATATCATGCGTTGTCCTCTGGGGATGTTTATACTCATGTAAGAGGTCTAATGTTGTAAATAAAGTACTTTCCATAGTGTATAACTATCAATTTCTCGTGGACTAGATGAGTCACTATGCCGAGGGATATGGCTAACCGCTTAAACTTTAACTAGATTTTTCTCTAAATATCCTATGGATCTTTCATAAAAGTGTTAAGTTAGAGTTTTGCCTGAGCGTCTGCAAGTATCCCTTGCTGATGTGGCATCATGACGCGCGTTTTCTCTTACTCTGATATATCATTAAATGCAGAAAAAATGTGTTGTGACAACCGTCATCATAAAGCACCCAGCAGGAAACCAAAAGACTGGGGACAAAGAAATGATTAACTTCAGCAAGGAAGACCTGAGAGGATTGCTCATTCCACACCGAGACCCACTAGTCATCAGCGCCAAGATCAAAAATCCCAGTTTCGAGTCAAGAGAATTCTTGTTGACAATGACAACTTAGTGAACATAATATTCCTGGCTATGCTTCACAATATGAATATTTCCGAAGATAAGCTTCAACCAGCATCCGACCCGATCTATGGGTTTGATGGCGGGCCGGTCCCGTTTAGAGGCATCATTGAACTACCAGTAATTTTGGAAGAATTCCCTAAACAAGCCACTCACACCCTTAAATTTGCAGCTATCGAGACGGAGTCACCCTACAATGCGATCGTTCAACGACCCCTTCAAGTGGCCTTCAAGGCAATTCCCGCCATCCCCCATTTGTTAATAAAGTCATCACTCCCACAGGAGTTTGGATTGAACATGGAAATCAAGAGGCTGCATGGGCATGTTATCTGCAATAGACTCAACCAAGATCGGAAGTAGCCATGCAATCGGAGGCCATCGGCACCTAAGCACCACCAACAAGGAAAGAATCTGGAACTGGGTGGGATTACCCTACTATGTTCTAACATCAGAAACTTTACCGTTAAGTCACCTGCTACAAACTAACAAGACAAAGAAACAATTACATTTGGACACACACATATTTTTTTAATCTAATCACTTTTGTTCGTTTCTAATCTAGCCATCGTAGGAACATTCAGAGCGTACCAACTCAACCGCCAATGGTCAGCATCACAATAGTCCTTATTTCCCACAGTCGAAGGTGTTCCATTCTCCCCCATGGTAAGGACACGCCGTAGGGACACACCACGAATGACCTCGCACCGCGCCGGGTCGAAGGCATGCCCCCATCGCGCATGCTGAAATGGTTGGAAGGGTACACCCCGCGTCATCTCCAAGTGGCCTCGCACTGCACAGATCAAAGGTTTGCTTTTATCCCATGCGGTAGGTCACGACATCGTCAGGGCCTGCCCCCTCGCAGTTACCTTGGTTGAAGGTTGTTACTTCAACGTCATAATCAACAAATCGTTAGCAGGGTCTACCCCTTGCCATCATCAATTGACCTCGCACCTCTACAGATCGAAGGCGCGCCCTTCTTCCCTATGGTAGGTCACTACAATCAGCAGCACCCTCGGTCTGGATATCTTAATCTTCTCCCGGCTAACAAGTTAGGATGTCACCGGGTCTTTCCCTTCAACAGACAACCAGTCAACAACGTCAATGCGTCCAATATTCGTCACACAAACAAAGCTCAGCACTGAAGCCAGATTGCAAAGACAATTCAAAAGAAGCACTTCAAAGCATTTACATATCGTCAACAGAGAGTGCAAAATATAAGAAAAAAAGTACAAAGGCAAAGGTGAGGCCTTCACAAGGCGACAACATCATAGTAAACTCAGCTGGAAATGCAAGTACAAACACACAAAGGCTAAGAGGCTACTACTAGCCAACTGCATCCACTTCAGAATCTGAGCACGAGTCATCGTCAAAAATGTCATCAAGTTGAGACCAAAGATATCACATCCAAGCCTCCTAGCTACCATCCGGAGAGCCTTCGACACTCCCCGCCTAAGAGCTTCCTCGCAGGCATCCTCCACCTTGATCCACCTCTCTGTACCAGACCTCTTCACAAATCTCCTCGCAAATCAGATAACAATCAAACATATAGTGCAAGGAGTTCATGTATTTAGCAAGCCCGACAGCCTTCAGCTCTGCCACTCGATCCTTGGAAAAGAGACGCCCACCTCAGCCTTCGAAGCCCCTAGCTCTATTTCCAAATGATAAAACTCCTCCCGACCTATCTACAATGACCGTGTCATGCCCTCCACCAAGGATTTCTCTGTTGTCAGTGTCACATGAGTATTTTAAAGCTCTATCATTAGCTCCGAAGAAACACGTCAAAATCGAGATATTTCTTGATCTTGCTCCTCCTTCAAGATATCCAGTGAACTCTCTACCACCCGGAACTTCTCCTGAAGAGCAAAGTATCCATACTCCAAACTCACATAATGATAATTCCACCTGAATGCTATGTGGGCCTAAGCATTAATTTGCAACCAAAGAGAATAAGATTAAAGTTACATAAAGTAGCCAAAATAAGAGATAGATACAGGAAAGCACTCTTATCACATCACTTATCGCCTTCAAAGAAGAAGACACATGGGGGCCAGAAATCTCTGAATAAGGGACTCGGGGGTGGAGGATTCCAACACATCAACCTCTAAATCTGCAAGTCTATCCTTGCCTCGAGGAGCCTCCTCAGCTTGATAATCTCTCAACCACAACAACGGTCGATGCTCCACATCTATGTCACTAGAGCCCTTCCAAGCAAGCTTTCTTTTCCGATCGTGGGATGATGGAGCCTCAACAAAAGGCTCAGAAATAGCCTAAAGCCCGCATTGCTGCAAGCGTTTCTCTTTCACGAATGAAGAAATGTTGAACCGACAATTTGCCAACTCTCGAGGCTCTGTGAATCCCTATACAAGAGAAAAGTCTCGTTCCCGTCCCTTCAGGTGGCGACAATGATCAGACAAAGATTTCCAAAGCTCCGACAGACCCTAAGAATTTCAGAAATAACTAAACAAGGTGTTGCCATGACGACGATCTGTCCGACTCTCAAAGTCAAGCCAACTCTTGTTGTTGTAGATCTCAACACATCATCCATTGTCAACACGGATCTTGCATCAATCTCTAAATAACTCCAAGGAGAACTTCGAGCCATGCTCTCTGAAGAACACAACTAACCCCACAATACATGTCATCCCAAGGGGAGTAAATTGCGACATAAGGATGCCGCAAAACTTCAAGATATCAATCACTTATTTGCATGACAGGAATTGAAATCCAGACCATAACATCATCTCACATATCGTTAACCAACCCTTCAGTGGGTTCTGAACCTTTTCCTCAGCATGGGGGATCCTCACGTCAACGTCGAAAGGTAAACCATATCTTTTTCTCCAAATTGTGACGTGCTCATTGGTGAGAGTGGAGAGCAATCGCGTCGGGTGAGATAGCGCATTATGCTTCGAGACTTGATAAATAAGGAAAACAAGGATCAATGATGCTACCCCCGAGGCATTCAAAGGAGCCCCCATGCAAGAACACTCATATTCCAAAAACACACAAATGCACCCCCGAGTACACCCATGCACACTCGCATGCGCGCACCGAGGCGCGGGTGTGCATACCCAGTGCGCGCACAATACTGCAAGCGCCCAAAAGCGTGCAAAGGTGCATGCACCAAGGTACGTGCACCAAGGTGCGTGCACCGGGGGGCGCACATGTGTCCGGATGCTAGCGTGAAGGTGCACGGGTTTTAGCACGTCCGCACCACCTCGCGTGCCCGCAGGCGTGCACACCAACGCTTGTGTGGGGGCATGCTCAAGTGAACGAGCCCGGTTCCGTGACTCTGCCTTCGCGCCCCCTGCTCCTCTGCCTTCACACATCACCATCATCACGCATCTTCACCTCCGATCACGTTACTTCTTTCAAAAACAACAAACAACGTACCTTGGCATGCGCATTGCCACCCGTCACTCTTGTAGACACCACTCCATTATTCGCCACCATGATTGCTATAAAATGGAAACAAGAACAATCCTCACTCTCCTCATGCTTCGGTTCCAAGCACCGAGAATTTTGGGGGCATATGGTGAGGCCCTCATGAATTTATAAAGGATTTTGGGATGCAAATAGCCTCCTCCCCATGATCCTCACTAACTTGGTGGGATCATGGGTTTGATCGCCGCACATATGATTGCTACGCTCGATACTCATTTGATCCTCCCCCATGATCGGCCAACAGCGTTGCCATCATCGGAATCGGGTGGCCCGCGACCTGCGGCCCTCGTTGGGGCCGCGCCATGGGGAGATGCCTGCAAGGGGTTACCGCCCATCCCCACGGCCACCTTCTGCGGGCACGGGGAGCCTCATGAAAGAGGATGGTTGCGCCCGACTGCCAGCGCTGGGACCGCTCCATGGGATGGCACCTCCAAGGGGCTACCACCCCTCCCCGCGGCCGCCTCCCGCGGCCGCAAGGCGTTTCCCATAGAGGACGACAGTGCCCGGCCGCGCCCGACCGCCCCTCCCCTCAACAGCCTCTCGTGGTCGCAGGGAGCCGCCCCCCATGGCCGCTTCCCGCGGCCATGGGGCGATGCTCGCACGAGGGCGGCTATGCCCGGCCCCCCTTCTTGAGGCCACCTCCTACTGTCGCAGGTCACCACCCATAAAAATGGGCGAACGAGGCCGTCTGCCTCGCCCCACGGCTTCCTCTCGCGGCCGTGGAGTGCCACTCGCAAGGTGCTGCCAAACCTGACCGCCCCTCCTCGCAACTTCTCCCGACGTGGCCGACCTCCCCACCAGCCATGACTCCTCCTCTCCCCTCGTCAGGGACTATCTACCAGTGAGGTGGCCGCTCTTTCGTAGTGAGCCCTCTATCCGATCATTCCTCTGCGATCACCACTGTTCATTTCGTGGGTAACCACCCACTAACTGTCATGATTAATGGGGGGTTATCAATACTTAAAAATGACATGCATTTAATGTAAACTATACGAATAATATCCGCCTGAAACTATATTAGAAGTGGCCTACAAATAGTAATTGTGGACGGTTACAGTGTGCAGATAGCCGTATAACCACAGTAACTACCTCATGACGCCTATAAAAGGCCCCAGGACCCCCTTTATTTCTATTTTCTACCCCAGTCTTCTTCTTCGTCAAGTCAAATCTCTACCAGAATCCTCCTATGATCCTCCTCCACAAGCCAGACGACCAAGAAATTCGTCTAAGTTCACAACATTTAGAGGAAGAAGGCGCCCAGTGCACAACATCTGAAAGCTTCCTACGAGTGCGAAACCACCTGAATCCCTGCCAATGCATCCCGACACATTCTGCCACGAAGTCTGTCTGCCAAGTAACGACCGAGGACGGTCACCTCTTTCCAAGCGTAAAATAAGAAATCATCTTCGAGTGAGGAGGCATGTCGCCCACCGAACATTTCACAATCTCTCCTCTCAAAGCTGTAACGAGGAGCGGCCTGTCGCCCTCGGTTCTCCAAATACTTTGTAAATGACTGCCAACAATGAAGTTTGACTGGCACCGCCCAGATCACGTTATTTTTTACCCATTTATGGGTGTTTCCACGTTAAAATTGCTTTATGTGCTTCTGCTTATTCTGTGAATGTGTTCGCGCTCGACCGCTTCATGGACTAAGATGGCCTAATTTAGTATAGTCTACCAAGAGGGTTGAGTTGGCCGCAACAATAATATTTTTATTTTTTATACTTTATCTATAATATCTATACTGTTTATTTGGGGTGAAACTGATGTGGTTTGAATTCAAACCGCAATCGCACTAAAATGGGTCGATTTTGAACTGAACAAAACGTACTGCACCAAAACCGCATGATGTGGTTTGACATTGATGTTGTTTGAAGTCTGTTTTCGCGGTACAGTTTCAGTATTTATACAGTTATATAATGTAAGAAATATGTGATATTTTTTTACTTAAATAAAATATGTGAATAATACAATGACCTATGAAAAATTATATTTATAATAAAAGCGGTGCGGTGCGGTTTTGTTGATTTTGCACCGCCAAACAACACAACAAACTATGTATTTTTGCAACCAATGAAGTCGTTCTTCAACCAAACCATCCAGTGTGGTTTAAAATCGCTGCGGTTTTGTGTTGCGATTTCAGTTTTTAACCATCAGTCATACTTACTATATTATTCAAAAAAAGTACTCTCATTTGGAGTAATGCAAATTTCCTACGCCCGAGCCCCGAACTTCGAACGTCTTCTTGCAAAAAGATCGAACGAGTTTACATTTTCCATCTAATTTTTTATTTTTGACCTCCCTCATTCATTCCACCAAATTTGGTTTGGGTTCTAGTTGGAACTGATTGAAACCAGACCAAACCTCCTTGAACCGGATAGAACTATTAGTGACCGGTTTGGTTTTGGTTCTTATTGAACCATAACCGGAACCGTTGACACAATGATTCTAAAAATTACCCTGGAATTGGAACAAGAACCAAAACCGGTCAAACCAAATTAGGTTTTGGTTCTAATTTGAAGAACTGTTACCTTAGCGGTTTGGTTCTCGATTTTAATAAAACCGGAACCGTTACCTTAGCGGTTTGGTTTACAGTTTTAAAAGAGAAACACTTTTTGGTTAAACATTCTATTTCTGATTTTACCCATTTTCCAAGAAAAATTTTAATTTTTTAAAAATTTATATGTTTTCTCATTTAAAAAAAAATTCTTTCACATAGACAAAGTCTTCTACCAACAATAAAAACTATATTCAACCCGTCGCTCACCAAATCCTTGGGCACACCATAAAAATGAATGATGAGTGGAGTATAACACTTATAGGGTTTGCGAGTAGTGGGAGCGTCGTCACGCCGGGGTAAAGTCATGGTCGGGATAATGTTGCACGGGGCACGGGGGTCCCCCATGAACTGTTGCAATTGATTTAATGTCACAGTTGGTCGCAGGGGTGAAGCCCCGTGCCTGTCACTCGTTTATTATTATTATTATTATTATTATTATTATATATATATATATATATATATATATATATATATATATATATATATATATATATATATATATATATATATATATATATATATATATATATATATATATATATATATATATGGTCGCTCGAAGCATTCTGGGTGATGGTCAAGTGAAACTACCTCCCCATTGGCCGCAACTTGGCTTTTATAGACAAACCCTAGGTTTAATACGGGTATCATATATCCCGGTATCCAAACCAAACCCGTTGAGCCTCCGAGTTGATCGAAAATGCGCTCCCGACCGAAAGTGCGCGCCCGGGAAAAAATGCTCGCCTGAGCGAAAAATGTGCGCCTGGGTAGAAAATTTGCACCTAGGCGGAAAATGCGCGCCAGGGAGGAAAATGTGCTCGCAGGCAAAAACTGTACCGTAAGGCGAAAAAATGTGTGCCCGGGCAAAAAATGTGCATTTGGGCGAAAAAATGCACGGTCAGACGGAAAATGTGCTCCCGGGCAGAAAATGCATATCCAGATAAAAAATGCTCGCCCGGGCGAAAAATATACGCCCGAGCCAAAAATGCTCTCTCGGGCGGAAAAATGCGCGCCTGAGCGAAAAAATGGGCAGTCGGGCGAAAAATGCGGGTCGGGTTAAAAATGCATTCTCGGGTGGAAAAAGTGCGCCCGAGAGAAAAAATGCACTCCCGGGCAGGAAATGTGCGTCCATGCGAAAAATGATGGTCGGTCGAAAAATACGCGCCCGAGCGAAAAAATGCTCATCCGGGCAAAAAAGCGCGCCCGGGCAAAAAAATGCTTGTTCGGACGAAAAATGCACTTCCGGGCCAAAAAATGCACGATCAGACAAAAATTTCGCGCTTGTGCGGAAAATGCTCGACCGGGTGAAAAATGCATGACCATGTGAAAAATGCGCACCCGGGCGACAAAGTGCGCGCCCGCGCCGAAAATATTTTCCCGGACAGAAAATGTGTGCCCGGGCGGAAAGGCACTCCCGCGTGTCAAAACTAATACCCAGGCGAAATTGTGCGCTACAGTGTATCAGGAAGAGGAAGTGTTTTTTGAAAAGGTTGAAAAGTATGAGACAAGTAACTTTTAAAAAAAGATGAGAAAATGAAATTTTCGGCGGTAGCTTTTCCCACCGGTAGACAATTCAAACAGTTTCTTAGGTGCGGTCATGTTTTCCATAAAATGGAAAGGAGCTATAAAGCCTTCCCAAATAGGACCTAAGTACTTTATCATCAAATGTGGAATGATATAACACATCATCACATATAACATTATCAAGTGTGGAATAATGTGTTATGATTATTAATGTTGGATTAATCTTTACAACGATTTTCTATTTCCAATTAAATAATCCTTGAATCAACTTACAATGAAAAAGATGTTACGTCATCAAATGTAGAATGACAAGTATCTAATCATTTTTGTTCCTTGATTATCGCAGTAAACTACAACAGAACTTAGTTTCAGGCTCAGTAGTGGAATGTTCATCATCAAATATCTTATCCACACTCCTCCAGTTGAAGTTAGAGCGTAGAGTTCGAATTTCATAGAAGAGAGAGCAATGCATGATTGCATTTTGGACTTTCAGGCTACAACTGCTCCTCATAGTATGAAAATAAATCCACTAGTAGACATGCTGTTTTTTTTCCGAGCACTATGATGCATCAGAATATCCATCAAGAACTGGAGGATAACTATTCTAACATAAAATATACTTTTGGGTGTGTTTTAAGTATCTCATTTGCCTATCGAGGGCATTCTAATGGTCTTGGCTGAGATTACTAGTGAATCTGCTTAACATGTGTTGGGTACATTGGATTAAATGTACCTGATTTGAAGAAGCCTCACCCTACTCAATGATATACATCAAAATGTATTTGATGTGTTTTGAGTTTAGTTGTGCTGGTTAAGTATTTGCAGGGAAAGTTGAAAAGTTTCTAAGTCCATGTGTCGACACCCAGAAGGAAAGTGTCGACACTTAAGAAGACTTGTGTCGACATCCAGAGAAGCAGTGTCGACACTTGGAGTAATTGTGTCGACATGGGGGATGCAGAGTCGACACCAGAAGGAAAGTGTCGACACATACATGCTGTGTCGACACTCAATGAAGAAATGTCCAGAGAAGCTGTGTCGACACTTAGAAGTAGTGTCGACACCCAGAGGAACTGTGTCTACATCAGAAAGTGTCGACACAAGGAGCTGTGTCGACACTCAGCAAAGTTCAATAAATTCTAAGTACAAGTGTCGACACAAAGGAGATGTGTCGACACTCAGCCAAAGTCTCAACAGAAGAAGAATGTGTCGACACAAGGAGCTGTGTCGACACTCAGCAAGTATCAACACAGAAGGCATGTGTCGACACCAAGAAGATGTGTCGACACGTAACAAGTTCAACACAAGAAGATGTGTCGACACAAAGGAGTTGTGTCGACACTTAGTAGAATTCAACTAAGTACTAAAGAACAAGGAGTTGTGTCGACACACAATATCAGTGTCGACACATGATGAAGAAGCTGTGTCGAGAAGTAAATTCTACAACACAACAAGTTGTGTCGACACCTTGAAGGCTAGTGTCAACACTTAGTCTACTTGTGTCGACACTTAGTCTATAAGTGTCGACACTTAAAGATAGACTGTCTCGACACTTTCAGACAGTTACAGATATTTCAAGAAGTGACTGGATGACATGACAGCTGCCATTCCAGCCAGTCTAATGCAACTGTCAGAGTTGTCAGAAAGCCGTTAGAAACCGGATCAGCCGGTCACCATGAAGAAGGCCTATAAATAGGCTTATGTCAACAGAAGAAGATGATTAAAAATAAGAGATAGAGAAGAAGATCAAGCAATTCATTGAAGAATCAATTCAAGTGAAGATCTAAGTAGTTGGAGAGAGAGCTCCTTCCAAGAAGACAGCTGTTGGAACCAGGCTGTAAAGAAGGGTTCAGATTAAGATCCGAATCTTAAGTTAGCAGTGATTGAAGATCAGCTGCAGCGGGTATCAACCCTATTGTGTTCTACATTCAAGAAGCTTTGAAGAAAGCTAAGTGAGGTTGATCTCAGTAGAGTTCTTCTAAGAACTCATCAAGAAACCTGTCAACTCATCTCTCTTATTCTGAGTTGAGGTTATATACTTTGTATTTTTAATTTCTTGTAGGATCCTTAGGGATCTGAGTTGTAAGCCTGGAATTATAAAGGCTGAGTGGTAGGGCCTGTGTGCCTGAGTGTAGGAGATTCTTATCTCTGAGTGTAGGCCTTGTGGCTGAGTGTAGGCCTTGTGGCTGAGTGTAGGCCTTGTGGCTGAGTGTAGGTCTTTGTGAAGACTGAGTGGTAGGGCTGTTGAGCCTGAGTTGTAGTAGTGGGATCACTCTGAGCTGTAGGAACCTGTTGGGGTTCTGAGTGTAAGATCTGAGGATCTGAGGTATAGTGGAGGAGTTTGGCCGAATCTAGTACACTACTAGGTAGGCGAAGGGGGAAAGTGGATGTACCCAAACCTCGGGGAACCACTATAAAGCTGTGTGTACTCTATGTATGTGATTGATGTTGTGTATGCTGTTAGTAGTTCTGTGAAATCTGTGATATAATCTGCCTAAAAGTTTAAAAAGATTAAGTCACCTATTCACCCCCCCTCTAGGTGATTAGGTACAATTTCTTTCAAGTGGTGTCAGAGCCAGGTTACTCAAAAAGGACATAACTGTCTGAGTAAAGGATCCTGTTGGGAGATTCAGTGAAATCAAGGACAGATTCAACATAATCAAGAAAATGGTTTCAACAGAGAATCATAAAGAACTTGGATCCATGAAGTTGCCAATTTGCAGAAAAGAGATCTTTGGCATTTGGAAATAAAGGGTTAGACTGTTTATGGAAGCCTCAGACCCTAGAATTTATATCACAGTAAAAGAAGGGTCATATGTGCCCATGAAAGTTTCTATCCTGGATGCAAATCAGAGAATTCCCAAGGACTTTTCTGAAATAGCCAAGGATGAGATTATTCTGGCCACCATGGACAAAAGGGCCCAGAATATTATAGTCAGTGCAATAGATGATGCAACATTTCAGAACTTGATACACTGTAAAACATCAAAGGAGATGTGAGATACTCTGATAGTGTACATGGAGGGTTCAGAAGAAGTTAGACAGGACAGAAAGTCTTTGTTAAACCAAGAATATGAGAGCTTCAGACAAGGCAGGTCTGATAGCATAACTGAATGCTATAAGAAATTCTATAGGATTGTCAATGAGTTGATGTCCTATGGAAGAGAATTCAGCAATTATGAGCTGAATGATAAGTTCTTGAGGTCCCTAACAAAGGACTGGGACACCAAGATCTGTGCCACAAGGGAAATGGTAAAGTTAGCAGATATTCCTCCTCCAACATTGTTTGGAAAGCTGTTGTCCTATGAGATGCAGTTGATGGTAAGGAAGGAGGAGGAGAAGACTACAAGAAGTGAGCATAAAGAAAGAGCAGTGGCATTCAAGACAGAAGCCACCAAGAAACACAAAAGTATGTCTCCATCTCCACCTCCAAAGGTTGCTGAGACTGACTCAGATGAATCAGAAAGCAGGAATTCTGAAAGCTGTGAGAGTGATGAGGACTTTGCAGCTTTCACAAGACACTTTCAGAAGTTCCTAAAGAAGAAACAGTGGAGGACTAAGCCATCCACAGCACAAAAGTCATCAAAGAATGACAGAAGAAAGCCCAAGTCAAATAGAACTTCATCTTCAAGGATAGTTTGTTATTGTTGTAACAAATAAGGACATGTTGTTGCTGACTATCCAGAGAAGAGGAGAGAGTCAACAGATAAGAAGAAGACTCAAATCAAGGGCAAGAAGGAAAGGTCCTTTGTTGCCAAAAAGGACAAAAGTCTGTCAGACATATCATCTTCAGAAACTGATTCAGAAGCAGAAGCTTATATTGGACTGTTTGCTAAAGAAGAGGAAGAGGAGTTCATCCAGTTAATGAACTCTATATATGAGCAAGAGGACAATCAGTGCCAAGGACTGATGGCCATAACAGAAGGTGACAAAATCCAGGAGCAGCCTGGACCTAGTCAGGTACTAAATTGTTCTGCTGATTCAATTTCTAGTACTGAGACAGATTCAGATACATCATCATCAAGTGATGAGAGTGCATCTGAATCTGAAGGAGATATTCATCAATTGATTGATGAATATAGAGTAGTTTTGCAAGCTTTAAAGAAAAGCAAATCCTTGACCAAAAGTCAGGCCAAGGAAATTGTCAGTCTAAAAGTTGCTGCAACAGATTTTGAGAAGTTGATTGATCAAAAACTAAATGAAATAGCCAGACTGAAGCACATAACTGTTATTCAGATGGGGACTATAACATTTAAAAATGATCAAATCAGAAATCTGGAGATTAGTCTTCAGAAAGAGAGAGACTTAGTTGCCAGGTTTTCTAAACCAAAATCTATTTTACCTTTGATTGATGAATTTGTACATCAAAAGGGTAAAACTGGATTAGGGTTTACACAACCTGCTAGGAATGTTCAGTCCAAGTCTAAGGGCAAAGACCCAGTACCCAATAAGAAGCCTGCTGTAAACAAAACAGCCAGGGTTGTACCAAAGCAAAGGTACAACAGATTTGAGTGCTGGTGTTATGGCAAGGTAGGACACTTTGCCAAATACTGTTGTCACAATTCAAGTGCCAAGGTGAGTAGCAAGCTGCCTGCTAGTAAAGCTACATGTAGTTTTGTTAAGAGGAAAACTAACCAGTACCAAGGACCCACGAATTCTTTGGGTTCTAAGGTTAACTAATCTGTTTTGCAGGTGAGTCCAAGTGGTCATGCCCCAATATGGTACTTGGACAGTGGATGTTCCAGGCACATGACTGGAACTAGGGGATTGCTGAAGGACTACACACCAATCAAGGATGGTCCTAAAGTCACCTTTGGTGGTTCTGAAAAAGGAATCATCAAAGGTTTTGGTAACATTTCTAGCAATTTTGTTACCATTACTCAAGTGGCTTATGTTAAAGGTTTGAAACATAACCTAATTAGTATAAGTCAACTGAGTCATGTAGGATATGACATCTCATTTTTCAAAGATGGTTGTCATATCAGGAGGTCAAATGATCAAGAGATCATTTTGACAGGTTATAAAAAGGAAAATGTCTATTGCCTAGACATTATGTGTGAGAACAATGTTTCTCCAGTGTGTCTTGTAGCTGATGAGAAAGTCTCTCATTGTGTCAAATGGCACAAGAGGCTAGCCCATCTCAACTAAAAAACAATTGGCCAACTCTATAGCAAAGAGTTAGTGAGGAATAGTCCTCAGGTTAAGTGTATTAAAGATAGAATATGTTCAGCTTGTCAAAAGGGCAAGCAGACTAGATCCACCTTTAATAGCATTGAGAACAAAGATGCTGTGAGGTGCTTATACCTCTTGCATATGGATCTCTTTGGCCCTATGCCAGTTCACAGGCTAGGTAGGAAGGTCTACACATTTGTGGTTGTAGATGACTACTCAAGGTTTTCCTGGGTGTTCTTCCTTAGACAGAAATCTGAAACACCTAGTATCTTCTATAGTTTTGTCAAACAAATTCAGAATGTGTTAGATAGTACAGTGGTCAAAATAAGAAGTGACCATGGTACTGAATTCCAGTCTGATAGCATGACAAAGCTATGTGAAGATTTTGGGATATTTCAGGAATTTTCTTCACCAAGAACACCTCTGCAAAATGGCATTGCTGAAAGGAAAAATAGAACTTTGATTGAGGCTGGTAGAACCCTATTAAGTGACACATCTCTCCCAGAATATTTTTGGGCTGAAGCAGTAAATACTGCATGCCATGTAATTAATAGGGCTACTATCACCAAGAGCCACAAGAAGACTCCCTATGAGATTGTGAAAGGCAGAAAATCAAATCTATCCTATTTCAGGATCTTTGGTTGTAAATGCTTTATACTTAATAATGGTAAGTCTTACTTAACCAAGTTTGCTGCCAAATCCCAAGAGGAGATCTTTATTGGGTACAACAACAATAGTAAGGCTTATAGGGTCTACAACTTGACTACTCAAGTTCTAGTAGAGTCAGTACATATAGTATTTGATGAAGCTAGACTTATTAACAATAGATTGTCTAGAAGTATTTGCAGCTCTACATGTGTGACTGAGAAGATGGACAAGCTCACTATTGAAGAAGGATCTACTTCAAGTCAGCAAGTAGATGATAGTGGCTGTTGTCTAGGGGGAGTAATAGATGCACCTGTTGTAGAAGAAGACTAAGGAGTGCAACAAGTTGAAGAAGCTGAAGGAGTACAACCTGAATATAGGCTGCCTCCAGCTAATAAACATCTGAAAGATCATCCAGCCAATCAGATTATTGGAGATCTAAGTCAAGGGGTACAAATAAGGAGCAGAAATCTAAGTTCAGTTCTCTACTCCAGTTTTCTATCCCAAGTAGAGCCAAAGAAGTTTGAAGAAGCCATCCTAGACCCTCATTGGATTGAGGCTATGCAAGAAGAGCTAAATCAGTTCAAGAGATGCAAAGTCTGGGAGCTTGTTCCTAAACCAAAAGACCACAACATAATTGGAACTAAGTGAATCTTTAGGAACAAGATGGATGAACATGGAGTGATTGTAAAGAACAAAACAAGACTGGTTGCAAAAGGATATAGGCAGGAAGAAGGTATTGACTTTGATCAAACCTTTGCTCCAGTAGCCAGACTGGAAGCTATAAGGATGTTCCTGGCCTATGCAACATTCCAAGGATTTAAGGTATACCAAATGGATGTTAAGTCCGCCTTTTTGAATGGTAATTTGAAGGAAGAGGTCTATGTGGAACAACCATCAGGTTTTGTTGATTCAACTCAACCTAATTATGTCTATAGACTTAGGAAGGCTTTGTATGGGTTAAAACAAGCCCCTAGGGCTTGGTATGAAACCCTGTCTAGTTTCCTCATTGAGAATAAGTTCACAAGGGGGAAAATAGACAAGGCTCTATTCCTTAGGGAATCCAGAGGCAAGATCATACTAGTCCAAATATATGTAGATGACATAATATTTGGGTCTACTGAAAGTAGTCTTTGCAAAAAGTTTGCAAAACTAATGCAAGGACAATTTGAGATGAGCAGTATAAGGGAACTTAAGTTCTTCTTGGGTCTCCAAGTTAGACAGACTGAGAATGGTTTATCCATATGCCAGTCTAAGTTCACCCTGGAACTGATAAGGAAGTATGGTATGGAATCATCCAGTACCATGAAAACTCCTATGGGGTCAAGTATGTCTCTTAGAAAAGATGAAGCAGGGAAACCTGTAGATGAGACTTTGTATAGAGGGATAGTTGGCTCCCTTCTATATTTGACTGCAAGTAGACCAGATATCATGTATGCTACATGTGTCTGTGCTAGGTACCAAGCTTGCCCTAAGGAATCTCACTTGACAACAGTCAAAATAATACTGAGATATCTAAAGGGCACTCCTTATCTAGGCCTTTGGTACCCTAGGAATGGAGACTTTGAACTGACAGGTTATTCAGATGCAGATTTTGCAGGCTGCAAGGAAGATAGGAAAAGTACAACTGGTACCTGTCAATTTCTAGGTGGAAGACTGATTTCATGGAGCAGCAAGAAACAAACAAGTGTGGCTATCTCTACAGCAGAATCAGAGTATGTTGCTGCAGGAAGTTGCTGTGCTCAACTTCTATGGATACAACATCAGCTAGAAGATTATGGTATTCAGGTAAGTAGAACACCTCTATATTGTGATTCTACTAGTGTCATTTCTATTGCAAACAATCCTGTCTCCCATAGTAGGACTAAGCATATAGAAATAAAGTACCATTTTCTAAGAGAACATGTGGAAAAAGGAGATATTTCACTAGAGTATGTTAATACAGAAAATCAACTAGCTGACATGTATACTAAGCCCTTAGAAGAAACCAAATTCAATAGGTTTAAAATTGAATTAGGTATGTTAAACTTAGAATAAGTTTACAAAAATTGCTAAGTAAAATAGTGTCGACACACAGAGTTGTCTGTGTCGAGACAGAGAATTGGTGTCGACACTTCAGAGAAAAGGTGTCGACATGTCTAGGAAGTCTGTGTCGACACTTCAGTGAAGTAGTGTCGACACATGTAGTATAGGTGTCGACACATCCAAAGTGGTGTCAACACTTAGGATGTACACAGAATTAGACAAGTAAAGTCTCGACTAAGTGTCGAGCTAAGTGGTGTCGACACATAAACAAGTGTCGACACATATATTCTGTCGACTATACTTGTATCGACACATAGGTGTCGAGACATTATAAGTCTATGTTGACACTTTTCAACAGTGTCGACACAATTTGAGTATTTTGACGCGCCCTTTCATCTTCGACTCTAGAAAGGTATAAATAGGGTTTCCCCAGTGTTTGTCGACACGCACACCAGAGTTTCAAGACCAAACTTGTGTGTCGACAACTCTCTTCTCTCAAGTTCAAATTCTTCAAACCCTAATGGCGCCCAAGCTCGAAGAGAACGTGAATGAAGGATATGAACTGGTGCGGCATGCGTTTGATGACGGGGAACCAGAGATCAAAGACGTGATAACCCTAGTTGCAGAATCTGGATTAGAATTCCTTGTTTCAGAACCCATCAAGATCTGGAAGAAGGAGGTCCTGGAATTTCTGAATGGCGCATCCCTCGATGAATCAGGACAAAAGATTAAGTCAAGGGTTCATGGGGCTAAGGTGAAAGTTTCTTCTAAAAGTCTGAGAAAGGTACTTCAACTACCTAAGATTAAGGAAGAAGAAGATGTTTCTGCATCTAAAACAAGAGAAGCTTTGAGTTGGTGTGGACTGGATTCCAACCTGAAGATAGGTTCTGTGTTCAACAGAAAAGGAATGAACAGCCAAGGCAAATTTTTGTCTGAAATTGTTGGCAAGGTTATTCTGTGCAAGCCTGGAGGGCATGACAGAGTTTCAGCTCATATGTTTGGTCTAATGACAAGGATTATCTTCACACTACAAACTGATTGGTATGTAGTAGTGTTTGAGAAGATTAAGGAGAGCCTGAAGAAACCCAATTTGGGTAGGATTCTAAGTCTTTACTTGGCTGGTAGTATACCAGAGTTCATGCGTCATGCTGCTGGATCTAAGATCAATCACATGAGGAAGATAGACATGAGAATCTTCTGTAGATGGGATAGGGTCTTGACTAAGGAAATGCCAACTCCTGAGAAGGAAACACCACTAAATAAGAAGAAGAAATCAGCCTCTGTGGCTCAAGAATCATCAGGCAGCTTTGAAGAGCATGTAGTGTTTACTCCAGATGAGGAAGACACTGGAAATACTGGACAATCTCCAGCAAGACAAGAAGGTGCAGAGAGGCAGGGGGAGCTACCACACGCTAGCCTAACTCACCAAGATTCAATCCAGGGGGAGCCTCTACTTGTGGAAGAGCCAACTCCCTCAGAAAGTGAAAGAGCTACTCAAACCATTCTTGAGGTAATCACTGAAATCAACCAATTAGATTTCCTTATTGAGAGTGAAGTTATAACTGACAAATTATCTGATGTTAATCAGCAACCTCAGATTCTTAGTCAACCCCAAGATGTTGTCACGGAGGACACATCTATTGCAGATCAAGTACTATCTGATCAAGTTGTTGATGAGACAAGAGCATCTCCACCCCATCCTCAACAAGAATTTACTTTGGAAGAACTCTTCCCTGATCTACTCCAAACAGACTTTGAGAAGGAATGTGCTGCTGCTGAGGGGGAGAAAGTCATTTTTGAGGGGGAGCAAGTGGAGATTATAGAAGAAACTGCAAGACAAGAACCAGAAGTGTCAAAAGAAGCTGAGAAGATTCCTGGAACTGAGAAGGAGTTACCTCCAAGCCCTAAGGACAGGGTTGATATAGCTAGTACATCTGCATCTGAAGATGAAGAGGCTGCAAGAGCCAAGAAGAGAAAATTTCAAGTTTTCAAGAGGAGAAGCCAAAATTATAAGAAAGCTCTGCAAACAATAGCACCACAGCTTACATCACAGCCAGCACCATCTACAGATTTTAGTTCTCTGATGGTTGCATTACAAGTTAAGCTGGATGAGCAAAGGCAAGCTCTGGAGAAATATGTGGATGAAGGGCATATGTCCCTATAATTTGATCTTGCCCAAGATATTAAGTCAATCAGATTTGAGATGAATCTGAATAAGAAAGAGATGACTGACTACTTTCATAAGGGAGGAAATGCAGTAGTCTATCTGGCCACTCATTAGGAGAAGATCAAAACTCAAATAGATGATATGACAGTGAAGCAAGGCTATGTCCTGGAGAACCAAATAAGAATGAATGATAATTTGACAGCATCTCATAATGCCATAGTAACTGAAATGAAAAATATGGCTACTGCTCAAACTATAAAAAGGACTACTGCCCAGGAAGAATTTGATAAGAAGTTCCAAGAGAACATAACAGCTTTTAAGACTGTACTTGAAGATTCTAAGAAGGTCATAACTGAACAACTTCAGAAGTTTAAACCCTTCTATAAGGATGGAGTTAATTATCTAAATCATCAGATAAGATTCCAGAAAGATGATCTGAGGGATCATATTTTTAGAGAAGTCATAAAGGGGGAGAGGGTGTTAGTCAAAGCCAGCTCTGATCATGCTAAGTGGATTTCAAATTCCATCAGAGCCACCCTGGGGTTTCCTCCTCTATGTGATGATGATGATGTAGCAGAGTCTGGGATTAATCCTGCATATCTTGGAGGAGAGCCAGCTGAAGTAGCTCAAGTTATATTTCCTCCACTAGACTTTGACATGATACATCAAGAGATCCAGACTATGTATAGTCCTCCTGAAGGAAATCAAAATGTCATCATTGAGAAAGTGGTTCAGCCAGTGCCAGAGGCTATACTGAAAGAACAAGAAGCTCAATTGTCAAAGAAGAGATTCAGGGAGCAAGCTGAATTAAGGCCTGACTTTGAACAATGGAGCCCCACTTCAAGGAATATTATCTTAACTGCATGGAAGGCTGCCAAAGACAATATTGTGGACAGAGGCAAATGGTATTCTGATGTGGAGTGGAGGAAGCATGAGTCTAGGCAAGAGGCCATTGTGCAGTATAGAAGAAAGGCTAAGTTGGGAAAGCTATCTCCTAAAGCACAGGAGCCTAACAAGTACTTTCCCAAGCCTTTTCATTATTTTGAAAGGCAGAAGATCAAAGCTGAAGAATTGAAAAAAAAAAGATCTTAAAGGTAAGAAGCCTGCTGCTACTGAAGATGCTGAAGCCCCTGTTCAAGCAAAGATACAATCTGGAAAGGGCATAGTTATCAAGGAGGCTGAGCAGAAATAAAATAGAATTTTTATTAAGTTTACTAGTTGTAATCTTTTGTTTTAAACTTCTGTAAACTTTTGGATAATGAAAATGATGAAGTTCTTAGAAC
>CM077162.1:52870570-52986613 GCA_039583875.1 Platanthera guangdongensis | reverse complement strand
GACTAAGCTTTCTGTGTGTCGACTCTGCCTCTATGTGTCGACACAGTTTCTTGTGGTGTCGACACAGCCTTTCCAAGTGTCGACACAATTGACTCCAGGTGTCGACACAACTTTTCTCCAGTGTCGACACAAGCCTTCATAAGTGTCGACACAGCTTCTTCTGGTGTCCGACTCATGGACTTAGAGACTTTTCCTGCATTCCTGCATTTTCTTAACCTGCACATATAAACTCAAAATAACATCAAATACACCTTGATGCATATCATTGAGTAAGGTGAGGCTTCTTCAAATCTTGTACACATTTTCCAATGTACCCAACAAAAGATTTGGTAACATTTTTAGTGATTCAATTACTATCACTAAAGTGGCTTATGTGAAGGGTCTAAAACATAACCTGATCAGCATAAGTCAACTTAGTGATCTAGGTTATGACATCTCCTTCCTCAAAGGGGAGTGCCAAATAAGAAGGTCAAGTGATCAAGAGATCATTTTGACTGGCACTAGAAAGGGATTGTATATTGTCTTAACCTAGATTATGAGTTTGACAACTCACCCATTTGTCTAGTTGTAGGAGAAAAAGCTTCACTATGTGTCAAATGGCACAAGAGGCTTGCCATATGAACTATAAGTCAATAGGACAGCTGTTTAGCATGGGGTTAGTGAGGAATGGTCCTCAAGTCAAGTGCATTAAAGAGGGTGTGTGTTCAGCTTGCCAAAAGGGCAAACAGACTAAGTCCTCTTTCCATGCACTTGATATCAAAGATTCAATGAGATGTTTATATCTCTTGCATATGTATTTGTTTGGTCCTATACCAGTTCATAGTCTTGGTAGGAAAGTATACACACTAGTTATTATGGATGACTATTCTAGATACACATGGGTTTCCTTCTTGAGGCAGAAATCTGAAACCCCAACTGTTTTTCAGACTTTTGTTAGACAAATTCATAATGAATATAACAGTTTAGTGGTCAAAATCAGAAGTTACAATGAACTGAATTTCAGTCTGAATGTATGACAAAGTTCTGTGATGAACTTGGGATTCATCAGGAATTCTCCTCACCTAGACTCCTTAGCAAAATGGAGTTACTGAAAGAAAGAATAGGACTCTAATTGAGGCAAGTAGAACACTACTTAGTGACACTACTCTCCCTGAGTACTTCTGGGCTGAGGCAGTAAATACTGCATATCATGTTCTCAATAGAGCATCCATCAATAAGAAACATAAGATGACCCCTATCAGATTTTGAAAGGCAGAAAACCAAACATTTCCTACTTTAGAATCTTTGGTAGCAAGTGTTATGTACTAGTTAATGGTAAGCACTACCAAACAAAGTTTGCTGCCAAATCCCTAGAAGGGATATTTGTTGGTACAACAATAATAGTAGGGCATACAGAATCTACAACTTAACTACCCAAGTTGTAAAGGAATCTATCCATGTTGTATTTGATGAGTCTAAGTTGATTAACAGTGAATTGTCTAGTTCTTCAGTTAGTTCTACAGGTCTAACAGACAGGCTGGACAAGCTGACCCTCAATGAAGAGGTACCTGCTAGGCTGGATGAAGAAAAAGATGCTTGTTGTCCAGGGGGAGAACAAGACTCACTGGATGAAGAAGACAATGAGGAGCATCAGTTGAGGAAAATGAAGAAGGCCATGAGGTTGACAGATTTCCTCCAGCAAGAAGACACTTGAAGGATCATCCAGCACACCAAATTATTGGTGATGCAAGTTAAGGTGTTCTAAACAAGAAGCAAAAGTATGAACTCAGTCCTATGTTCTAGCTTCTTATCACAAATAGGACCCAGGAAGTTTGAAGAAGCCATGCTAGACACAAACTGGATTGATGCTATGCAAGAAGAGCTGACTCAATTCAAAGTTGTAATGTATGGGAACTGGTTCCTAAACCAAAGGATCACAACATCATAGGAACCAAGCGGATCTACAGAAACAAACTTGATGAGAATGACACTATAATCAAGAACAAGGCCAGATTGGTAGTAAAAGGCTACATGCAAGAGGAAGGATTGACTTTGATCAAACCTTTGCCCCAGTGGCAAGGTTGGAGGCTATACGATTGTTCGTGGCCTATGCTGCCTATCAAGGGTTTAAGGTATATCAATGGATGTAAAGTCAGCATTTCTGGATGGTGAATTAAAAGAGGAAGTCTATGTTGAACAACCCTCAGGTTTTATAGATTCTCATTATACTTGATTATATGTATATAGGCTTAGGAAGCTTTATATGGTTTGAAACAAGCCCCAAGGGCTTGGTATGAAACCTTGTCTGCTTTTCTTATTTAGAATAGGTCTCTAGAGGAAAGATAGACAAAACTCTATTCTTTAGGGAATCTAAAGGCAAGATAATCCTAGTCCAGATATATGTGGATGACATGATCTTTGGTTCAACTGAAAATGACCTTTGTAAGAAGTTTGCCCAACTTATGCAAGGGAAGTTTGAGATGAGCAGTATGGGTGAGCTGAAGTTCTTCTTGGACTTCAAGTTAGACAGACTGATGATGGATTGTTCATATCTCAGTCTAATTTCACCAAGGGTTGATTAAGAAATATGGAATGGACTCAGCCTCCACCATGAAAACTCCAATGGGAACAAGTATGTCTATAGGCAAAGATGAGGCAGGGAAACCTGTTGATGAGTCTTTGTATAGAGGATAATTGGCTCCCTACTCTATTTGAATGCTACTAGACCTGACATCATGTATGCAACATGTGTCTATACTGGGTACCAAGCTTGCCCAAAGGAATCTCATTATACTGCAATTAAAAGAATTTTGAGATACCTTAAGGGCATACCTAATCTAGGCCTTTGGTACCCTAAGAATAGAGATTTCTTATTAACAGGTTTCTCAGATGCAGACTTTGCAGGGTGTAAAGAAGACAGGAAGAGTACAACAGGAACTTGTCAATTCCTAGGAGGAAGGCTGGTGTCATGGTGCATCAAGAAGCAAACAAGTGTAGCTATATCAACAGCTGAATCTGAGTATGTAGCTGCAGGCAGTTGATGTGCACAGTTGTTGTGGATAAAGCACCAACTAGAAGATTATGACATCAAGGTAAGTAGAATTCCATTGTTTTATGATTCTACTAGTACTATTTCTATTGCTAAGAATCCTGTATCACACAGTAGAACCAAGCATATAGAAATTAAGTTTCATTTCATCAAAGAATATGTTGAGAAGGAAGATATTAGTCTAGAGTTTTTGAATACAAATAATCAAATAGCTGATATATTTGCAAACCTCTGGATGAAATTAAATTCAATTATTTTAAAATTGAATTAGGTATGTTGAACCAAGAATATGTTAGCACAAGCTTCCCTAAGAAGAATATATAAGTATAAAATATCTCAGAAAATTTGTCTAAGTACAAAGTTTGTGTTGCCATAAGCAAAATTGTATCGACACACTCAATTATGTTGTGTCGACAAAGAAAAAGGATGTGTCGACACATATAAACAGTATCTGTGTCGACAGAAGAATAGGTGTCGACACAACCTTGTCGAGACTTATATCTAGAGGACTTTTTGTGTCAACACACAAAGGTTAGTGTTGCACAACTATGTCAAGACATGACCAGCCCGTGTCGACTCTGACACAAGTATGTCGACACCTAGACGTGTCGACTAAACCTAAGTTTTGTCGAGACATAGGTCATTTCTGTTGACACATGTAAAAATTTTGTCGACTAAGGCTCGTATTTTGACCTGCCCTTTACGCTAACACTATAAATAGGTAAAGCCAAAATCTTGTCGACTACGCTTTCAGAAATCTAGGATCTGCACCTTGTGTCGACAAAGACCTTCTCTTCTTTTCTCTTCCATTTCTCTCGACAATGGAGCCTCACTAGGATGATAAGGTGAATGAAGGATATGAGCTGGTTCGTGGAGGATTCACGACAGCTTCACAAGAAATCCAGGGTGTTATTACCCTAATTTCTGATAATGGTTTAGAATTCTTGGTCTCAGAACTAACAAAAATTTGGAAAAAGGAAGTAATGGAATTCTATTCATCTGCTACTGTGGACACAGAAGGGAAGAAGATCAAAGCCACAGTTCAGGATTCCCGAGTTAGACTAACACTAAAGACTATCAGGAAATCACTCCAACTTCTCATGGTTAAGGATGATGAAGAAATTGTTCCATCCAGGACTAAAGATGCACTAAGTTGGTGTGGGCTGAACCCTAATATCAAGTTTGGATCATCTATTGCCCGGAAGGGATGAATTCCAAGGAAAGTTTCTGTCTGAGGTAGTTGCCAAGGTAATTCTGTATAAGACTGGTGGACATGACAGAATTTCAGCCACATTTTCAATCTGATGATAAGGATTGTTTTCACTATAAAAATAGACTGGGCATTAATAGTTTTTGACAAACTTCAAGAAGGAATAAAGAAACCAAATCTGGGAAGGATTTGAGTTTATGTCTATCTGCTATAATACGAGATATTTTGAAACCAACTTCCAGGAACCAAATAAACCAAATGAGGAGGATGGATGTGAGAATTCTATCTCGATGGGATAGAGTATTGACAAAGGAAGTATCTACTCCACAGAAACATGTTAAGAAAGATAAACGACAAAAAAGGTTATTCAACAAGCAGAATCCTCCAGTGATTCTGAAGAAGAAGTGGTCTTCAGTTCAGATGAAGACAGACAACAAAAAGAAGCACATGATCAAGTGGAGAGCAGTATGCTCTTAGAGCAACAGGTAGTCTCCACTCCAGAGGGAGAAAATCCTGAACCAGCAGTACAAGACACTGTACAAGTTGAGCTGCCTGCCCAAGGGGGAGGTATTACTGATGCTGCTCTAGAAAGTGAGCATGCTGCCGATACTATTATGGAAATAGTGTCAGAAATCACCAATGAAGCACTTCTAAATGTTGAGAAAGAAGCACAAGATGAGCAGATAAAAGATACTGCTCACATAATCAAGTAAGTATCTCCTTTATAGAGAATGACCTGGACAAAGATCTGGATGTCCAGGGAGAACCTTCTATTTTCCATACACATTTTGTTTCTCCTGTTCAGATGCAGCAAGAGGTAAATATGGAAGAGCTATTCCCTGAACAACCAATAGTAGGGACTGAGGGGGAGCAGAAAATCATAGAAAGAGAACTACCAGGAACTGAGGGGGTGGTGTCTCTGCATGCCCAACTGATAAGGAACCAGTGAATATACAAAGTTCCTCATAATCTTCTGATGATGAAGAAGCCTCTATGGCTAAGAAAAGGAAGTTAGCTACCTTAAGGAAATGGAGCTCAGGCTAAAAATGCCTTGCAAACAGTCACTCCACCACTGCTCCAAGCATGGATTTCAGTTCCCTACTTGTCCAATTGCAAGTGAAATTAGATGAGCAAAGACAGTCTTTGGAAAGGTATGTGGATGAAACACATAAAGATTTGTAATTCCATCTGGCCAAGATATCAAATCAATCAGATTTGAAGTAAATCAAAATAAAAAGAAAATGACAGATTGCTTCCACAAGGGAGGAAATGTTGTGGTATACTTGACAAAGCAACAACAAGAACTTAACACTAAAGTGGAAGACATTGCAGTTAAGCAAGGATATGTTCTTGAGAATCAAATCAGGATGAATGATAATCTTAAAGAGTCACACTTTGCCATTCTAACAAAGATTGATAATCTAACAACTGCTGTCAAAGTTGAAGTATCAAGCAGATCAAAGAAGATCTTGCTGCTATTCAGGAAACATTTACAGAATCTCAAAAGAAAATTTCTGATTTTCTTGCAGAAGTTCAGGAATTATTACAAAGAAGGAATAAATTATCTTGTTAACCAAGTCAGATTTCAGAAGGATGATCTGAGAGATCATGTTGAAAGAGAAGTCATAAAGTGGGAGAGGGTGTTAGTCAAAGCCAGCTCAGATCATGCTAAATGGATATCAAACAGCATCAGAGCAACTCTTGGATATCCACCCTTGTGTGATGATGTCAATGTTGCTGAGTCTGGAGTGCAGCCTGCCTATATTGAAAGAGGTCAACCTGAAGTTGCTCAGGTCATTTACCCTCCAGCTCTGTTAGGAACTCCTATAACCTAACAGAGTGAGCAGGAATTAGACCAGGATCTTGCTTTTGTTAGGATCTTGATGCGTGTCAGCTCAGTTACTGGCTGACCGCAGGATGACAACACGTGGAGAGCGTCAGGCGACAGACGAATTCATCAGATTCATTTCAATGGGGACAGCTGGCACATCATCGCTGACTGTATTTTCAAAATTGCAAACCATCTAGCCATCGATCTCAAAACCACAGCCATGTGCATCCAACACGTGGCAACATTAAAACAGAAGCAATGGATTCTCTCAGCTATCCGATGGAAGCAGCATTATTATCGTTAATTCTTGTTTACAATGTATTAGGCTATAAATAGAATGAGGAGATGGAATAACACTTTTTTATGCATGTTTAATATAAGAGTTCTTCCTTCCCGTATTCTCCCACTCTCTCTCTCTCTTCTCATCTGAGTTCATCTTCTTCCTTTCCGGCGGCCTCCCGATGGCGCCGTGGTTTCTTTGTTTGTTTTATTTTGTTTTTCCAGCAGCATTTCACGCTGCTCACTCCGTTAGGTTAAGAGGAGCCTAACATTTGGTGCTCTCGTTCCTTGACCTCCTCCTTCCGCCATGGCAGACCACACGCGTTCGAAGGACAACCACAATCATGTTCTTTACTTACCAGAAGCGTTCCGTGTAGAACAAGAGATTCGTCAGACACAATACACCGACCTCAGGGATGAAATACAGTCCAAAGAATCTCTTCTTGTCAGCAAATCATCGAAACTAGGACCGATGCAGCGGACAAAATCGACATGCTTTGCTCGGACATGCTAGCTGGTGGGGCCAAAACCCGAACAGGCAAGCGTACCTGTCGAATTGTAGTACCAAGGTCGTATTTAAACACGGGGTTGTCAAGTACTTCTACTCGCGCTCTCTAACTATTATCCTACCGGAAGACTATTGGGATTTGAGAATTTTTTAAGAAGTAAAATGAACGATAAATTGCGAGACGAAAACTTATATAAAAATGGCTAGCATTCGATCATTGATTCACCATGAAATGAAACGAGAAATAAAAGGGCATAGTTTTAAATTTGCAAATCCAACTTGGCCGTGACGGATCCGAAAATAAGACAAAAATCTCGCTAGAGCATTAAGTCTCCTAACTTATAGACTCTTCGATCGAAATCTCTTTACAAACCGAAAAAGCCTAAAGTTGCATTATCGAGGTGATCCGCACTATTGGATTTGACTCCAATCCGGAGGATTTACGTCGTCCTATCTCTAGGGTTGCGTTCAACTCCTTCCTTCTTTGAGTGATCTTTCACATCCACGAGCCTCTCGGCTACTCGAATATGAGATCATAAGCCTACTACCGTATACCGGAAATACGGAGTCGACGCAAAATAAATCAAAGAAGGACCGAGTAGAATTACGCAAAAATAAAACTATGAAATAAAAATAATTCTCATTTCAAATCATGGATCCTCATGATCAAATGCTAAAAGAAGATTAGCTACGCATATTGCAAAAAGAAACAACGAAACAAATAGAAGAGAATTTCATTACTTGCAAATAAAAAGAGTGTACAAAATATTAAAAAGACTAGATTAGGCTATAAGGAAAACTTGCACTAATTGAAAAGAAAAGATTACACTAATAAAGACTTAACAACATGTAAGCAAAAAGAAAGCACTCTCTTGAACTAGAACTTCACTTGCTCTCCAAAATCCAACTCTTAAAAAGCATGGGATATGGGTTCTTTTTATAGATGAGGGAGAAGGTTCTAGAATGGAATGAAGAAGAGGGGGCAAGGGGGGGGTGCCGGCCATGTGTAGGAAGAATGTTCATGCATGATATTAATTAGGTGGAGAGAAAGAGGGATGATTCATGTATGATATTAAATGAAGGAAGAGGGAGAAGATACATTCATGCATATAAATTTAAAAGAAATGAAATAAATATAAGAGGGGGGATGGATGGTAATAAAGAGTGGAGAAAAATAATAAAAAGGAGAGAGAGGAGGGAACATGCATGAATATGGCTTAAATAAAGAAAAAAAAAGAAATAAAAGAGGGAGAGAAAGAGGGGTGGCCGGCCATATAGGTGGAAAATGTTCATGTATGGCATTAAATGATGAGGGAGGGGGAAAATGAGTGGCCGACCATATGCTTGGATGAAGTGGGCTGCACTATATGGGCTTGGGAAGCTTGAAGAGGGGCTGAATGCATCATGTGGGCTGTTTTGGTGGAAGAGGGCTGCTCCAATTGGGCTTGATCAAGTGAAAGGGCTGCACTAGCATGGGCTTTGAACCTACAAATAAAGCAAAATAAAACATTAGTTAATGATTATATAATACACAAAATAAAATACATAATATAAATAAAACATACAACATAAAAATAACATAACACATAATATTTATATTCAAAATAAAACACACGTTATAAAATTAAACATAAAATACAAGATATAATAATATTTATAGATAAAGCTAAACATAAAATATAAAATAGCCACAAAACATAACATAAACATTATATTAAAAGAAGATCATAACAAGCATACAAAAAAAAAACACATAATTGTAACAAAAACTTAGGAAAATAAGCTACTAGAATAACCAAAAACGATGACTAAAACTAGTCATCAAACTCCCCCATGCTTAGACATTTGCTTGCCCTCAAGCAAATAAAGATGAAAACTAGGGAAGGAAATAGAAAATAAACAAAGCTAATTTAGGTTTCATAATTAAGAAAACAAAACATGAAAAATTAAACTATCCTAATTCCTATGTTAACAACTAGTGGGGTGAGAAGTGCACAGTAGAAAACTTGAAAGTGGAGACCTAAAAATATCATTAGAACATAAGAAAAGTCTACACATTTCTAAATCTTAAAAACAAGGCATCCAAATAAATGAAAATAAGGACAACAAAAAGTAGAGGTTCTAAATAAACGGCGCATTAACAAACTACTAGGTTGCTAGATAAACATTAACCCTAAGACACTCCAAGATAACCTCCAAAGAAATCCATCAATGATGGTGGCCATAGGCTTGTACGTTCACACTTTCTCCACTACGCGAAATTAAGTTCTAAGATCATTAGGACTTCTACTAGGCATTAAAACATGGCTTAGGTAAATGATTAGGAAGTGGAATCAAAGATAAACATGAAGGTTTTAGGCACTAAAACAAGGTGAGCTCAAAAATAGACATAGCATAAAAAAAACGTGAGTATGTCATTTTTCCAATACGAAACTACAAAAATAAGGCCATGAAAATTTTTCTTTTATAAACTTGGCCAAAATAAACTTTTTGCATTCATTTTTTTTTGATTTTGTAATGATATATTTTTTTCCCAATTTTTTTCTTTTGAATAACATTTGATAAGAAAGCTCAAAAATAAGCTTGAGAATTTCCTATTCATTTCAAAGATAATACCCTTCCCACAAAAATAATTTTTAAGCTCAATTTTATAGTGCAAAAATAGGAAAGATATTTGGCTTTGGTGAACATAATGAAATGAAAGGTGGAGCTAAAACAAAGAAAATAAGGAAAAAGGCCCAAAATTGTTTTGCAAGGGTTTGTTTTTGGTGGGCAAGAAAAGCTCAAACTATTCAAATGGTGGCCTAAATCATTTCTAAAGAACGTAAAAACGGCGCAAATGCTTCGAGAGTAGCTTGGTACAAGTTCTAGACACCAAGAAAGACTACCTCGCAAATGAAAAAGAGCTAACATTACCTAGCAACCATTCGTAAGCAACTAACCGAATAAAAAGACATAACTACAAATTGCTACTACTATAACGTAAAAAACGGATGCCTATATTTAAGAAAAAGAAACTAGTAGAACTAAACTATGCTAAAATGATAAGTTTAGAAAACATTTTCAAAGGATTCTACATAGAACTACAAAAACCGCACAGGCCTACACTTCACTAGAAGAAACATAAAAATAAAGATAGAAATAATTTTAGGTTTTGTTTTTCAAATAGATTTTAGCACAATTTTTTGATTTTTGAAATAAAAACAATAAAATGGCTTAATATAACTATACTAATTTTTGAATTTTGTTTTAAAATATTTTTTTCTAAAGGAAAGAAGAAAAAAAGAAAAAGAAAAAGTATCTAAACCCTCCCCCATGCTTAAATTTTGCATTGCCCTCAATGCAAAAGAAAAACAAAAACAAAAAAAAAGGAGAAGAAAAGGGAGGAGGGTGCAATAAAGTAAATACTGAAAAAGAAAACGACTTCCCCGAATTCGTAGGGCCAAATGCTTATTTCGTTCCCCCATGCTTGAGCTGGACACCAGCTCAGGCCTAAGGAACAGAAAAAAAAAAGATGGAGCCAAACGAACCGCCGGATGTTTTTATTCTGCAAAACAAAATAAGCAAACAAAAAGAAAAAGAAATAGCAAAAGGATAAGCAAGGGGTGCCTCCCAAGAGCGCTCTTTGTTTAACGTCGGTTGAGCCCGACGTTATTGGTTAGCTAAATGGAAAATAAAAGTGAAGTGCAGTGGTAACTCCCTAAGTATGCGCTTAGGAGAGTAAATTAAAAAAAAGAAAAAGTGGAGAATCGCACCGACATGCGGTGGAATCTTCAAGGGAAGGACGCCCAAAAAGGAACAGATGGAGTTATAGAAGAACTCCGCTGTAAATAAGAAGGGGTCGTCAACAGGAGAAGGGAAAAAAGAAGAAGAAATAAAAGAAAGTGAAAAAGAGGTTTCATTAACGAAAATTTCACAAGGAGAAAGACAATCTTGGGAAATTTTGGAAGGAGGGGGGGGTAGAAAGAACTAAAGAGAAGTATCTAAAATAAAAGAAGAGGATTCGCTAAAAATGGAAAGATTTGGAACAGTTGAAGTTGAAATTAAAATGGAATCACAAACGTCTTCAGAAGAAGAAATAAGAGACGTCTCGTCATCCTCAACGGGTAAGAAGCATGCCGGAATATCCATAGAGGTGTCATCCAAAGGAGGAAGGAAACAATCCGGAATATCCAAATAGTTATCCTCCTCGAGAGGAAAAACACACCGGGATATCCGGTGACTCATTACATGAAAAAATTGGAGGAGACGGAGAAGAAGACGAAGAAAACGAAGCGACCTCACGAGAAAAATAATCGATAATGGTCTTTAAATGCGAATTAATATTATCAATAGAAGTTTGCAATTCAAAATACCCATTATCGATTGAATTAAAATTTAGAGGCGCGGCGCTTTGCGGGGCAAAATCATAAGAAAAATAAGACGGGTTCCCCATCTCCCAAGTAGGATAAAAATTGGAGTAAGGGTCAAATTGGCCACTTTGACCTGCTCCAGAAAAATTGAAATCAAAAGATGGAGGAATTCCCGAAAGACATTCAGAATAAAAGTGGTCAAGCGACCCGCAAAAATTACAAAATGCGCCAAAATAAGACGATTCCATAAGAAAAACTGTTACCAAAAAGAAAGCGAAAAATTAATTTTTTATTTTTTTATTTTTGCAAGCTTGGAAAAGAAAGAAAGAAAAAAGAAATTGAAAGCTTGGAAAAGAAAGAAAAAGAGGAAAAGAAAGGAAATTTTTTTTGTTTTGTTTTTGAAAATAGACTTTTTTTACGGCTTGGCTCTCGAACTTCCCGAGGACTACCCGAGGAAGGGTTCGCCGGTACTAGGTAAAATGGTGGCGCTTAAAGCCCCTTACCTTTTCGAGAGATTTTAGGTGGGGTAGAAATTAAAATGAGGTGGGTTGATTATAAATATTTAAATATATATATAATAATAATTTTTTTTCTTGATTTTTGTAGAAGTAATAGCGCAAGCGTTTTCAAAATATTGACGAAGAAAAATCCCCGGCAACGGCGCCAAAAACTTGGTGGGCCAAACCCGAACAGGCAAGCGTACCTGTCGAATTGTAGTACCAAGGTCGTATTTAAACACGGGGTTGTCAAGTACTTCTACTCGCGCTCTAACTATTATCCTACCGGAAGACTATTGGGATTTTGAGAATTTTTTAAGAAGTAAAATGAACGATAAATTGCGAGACGAAAACTTATATAAAAAAGGCTAGCATTCGATCATTGATTCACCATGAAATGAAACGAGAAAATAAAAGGGCATAGTTTTAAATTTGCAAATCCAACTTGGCTGTGACGGATCCGAAAATAAGACAAAATCTCGCTAGAGCATTAAGTCTCCTAACTTATAGACTCTTCGATCGAAATCTCTTTACAAACCGAAAAAGCCTAAAGTTGCATTATCGAGGTGATCCGCACTATTGGATTTGACTCCAATCCGGAGGATTTACGTCGTCCTATCTCTAGGGTTGCGTTCAACTCCTTCCTTCTTTGAGTGATCTTTCACATCCACGAGCCTCTCGGCTACTCGAATATGAGATCATAAGCCTACTACCGTATACGGAAATACGGAGTCGACGCAAATAAATCAAAGAAGGACCGAGTAGAATTACGCAAAAATAAAACTATGAAATAAAAATAATTCTCATTTCAAATCATGGATCCTCATGATCAAATGCTAAAAGAAGATTAGCTACGCATATTGCAAAAAGAAACAACGAAACAAATAGAAGAGAATTTCATTACTTGCAAATAAAAAGAGTGTACAAAATATTAAAAAGACTAGATTAGGCTATAAGGAAAACTTGCACTAATTGAAAAGAAAAGATTACACTAATAAGAGACTTAAACAATGTAAGCAAAAAGAAAGCACTCTCTTGAACTAGAACTTCACTTGCTCTCCAAAATCCAACTCTTCAAAAGCATGGGATATGGGTTCTTTTTATAGATGAGGGAGAAGGTTCTAGAATGGAATGAAGAAGAGGGGGCAAGGGGGGGTGGCCGGCCATGTGTAGGAAGAATGTTCATGCATGATATTAATTAGGTGGAGAGAAAGAGGGATGATTCATGTATGATATTAAATGAAGGAAGAGGGAGAAGATACATTCATGCATATAAATTTAAAAGAAATGAAATAAATATAAGAGGGGGGATGGATGGTAATAAAGAGTGGAGAAAAATAATAAAAAGGAGAGAGAGAGAGGAGGAACATGCATGAATATGGCTTAAATAAAGGAAAAAAAAGAAAAAAGAGGAGAGAAAGAGGGGTGGCCGGCCATATAGGTGGAAATGTTCATGTATGGCATTAAATGATGAGGGAGGGGGGAAAATGAGTGGCCGACCATATGCTTGGATGAAGTGGGCTGCACTATATGGGCTGGGAAGCTTGAAGAGGGGCTGAATGCATCATGTGGGCTGTTTTGGTGGAAGAGGGCTGCTCCAATTGGGCTTGATCAAGTGAAAGGGCTGCACTAGCATGGGCTTTGAACCTACAAATAAAGCAAAATAAAACATTAGTTAATGATTATATAATACACAAAATAAAATACATAATATAAATAAAACATACAACATAAAAATAACATAACACATAATATTTATATTCAAAAAAAACACACGTTATAAAATTAAACATAAAATACAAGATATAATAATATTTATAGATAAAGCTAAACATAAAATATAAAATAGCCACAAAAACATAACATAAACATTATATTAAAAGAAGATCATAACAAGCATACAAAAAAACACATAATTGTAACAAAAACTTAGGAAAATAAGCTACTAGAATAACCCAAAAACGATGACTAAAACTAGTCATCACTAGCGCAATTCAAACAGATGCATACATCCATTGATCTCTTGCATACCAGAACATTGGATTTCAGCCCCGCACCGTACTCACTCGGAGTTCTGGGACATTCTCCGCAACCATCCTCTTCGCACCAGGTTGTTTCTTCCCTTTCTGACTCGAAATTTAATTGTCCGCGTTTTAGTGAAGGCGACCCCACTGACTGGCTATATAGCTTACAACTTTACTTTCAATATCATAACATTGATCCTCGCAATTATCTTTTACTCGCTGCGTGTCACCTTGATCGACCTGCTTCCCGCTGGTATCAAGCAACCTTACGAGACCTGCCCACGATCACATTCACATATTTTGTTGAAGCCCTAATGAAACGTTTTGGACCTTCGACTTATGACGACCCAGCCGGTCATTAAAACGACTCCAACAGGTCACAACAGTAACTGACTATAAAAATCAATTTGAAGTACTACTCACTCGAGTCCCAGGTCTTACACCCAGGTTTGTCACAAGTATTTTTGTTTCCCGTCTAAAACAATCTATCTGTAGCATTGTTAATATGCAACGACCTGCTGATTTACATGACTCTTATGCCCTAGCACGAATGGCGGAAGACCAGGAATTAGACACTACCCATCACAATAAAAACAAGATCCTGGTCTAATTCCTGCTCACTCCGTTAGGTTATGGGAGTTCCTACCATTTACATGACTCCTACGCCCTAGCACGTGTTGTCATCCTGCGGGCGGCCGGTAACTGAGCTGTTACATTGCCTTCACCTTTAAAAACGACGTCCTCGTCGTTAAATCATCTCTAAAAAAAACACAAGGCATCCATTAATATAGCAATGCAAGTCTTGATCACCCTAAATATGAAACTAATTCTGCCAGGATCAAACACAAAAATTATTGATGTTCTTTGATCTTTTTTAACGACCTCTGCTGCAGCGAATCTTGTTGCGACGATCTTTGTTGTAGCGAACTCAATTGCAGCGAATTCTTTTGTAAGCACTGGTTTTACGTCATTTTTGTCTGAATTGTTGTTGCCAAAGACAACATTGTTGACGCTCTTGATTTTGGTGGTGTTAGATGGCAACACAAAATCATATTCAACAGGCATCTGTGGCGCAGAGGTTGAGTTGATCTTTTCCAGAGCTATATGGTGAATAATAGATGGCTCGGCGGTTGAGTTCTGTCCAAAAACTCCATGGTGAAAATCTTCTATTATTGTCACCGTTGAATTCATGATTGGCGAGATCTGCTCCTCCAAAATAATTGGAAGAGAATCTTGTTCCACTTCATCAACAAGAACAATACTTATATTGTTTAGCTTTTGCAAGGTTTGATTCATCTACTGCTCTTGTTTTCTTTGCAAGGTAAATGTAGAATGCCGAAATTCAGAAAATTGTTGTCGTGTGGTGTCAATGAGGCGTTGATAATTGTTGTCCATGCTTTGCTCCAGAGCATCGAAACTATGTAACATCTTTTGTTTGAAGGCCTCAATAGCTTCATATAAGTCATCCATTGTAGAAGATTGAGAAATTGGCCATTCCAGATCAAAGTTCTACAATTTTTTTTAAACTCACTTTTTTTAATTGATTTGCAACCGGGCTGACAGAACAAATTTTGGGAGCTGAAAGTTCTAATTGGAGTTTTTTCTCTTTCTTTTTAAACAGTAAGCAGGACCTTTTTTAAAGCAACTTGATTGAAAGGTTGTCCGGACGGATCTACAGTGGTGAGTGGGATGACCAAATATTGAAAACTTATGCATGGTTGTTGCTTGTCTTCACGGCAGGGTAACGCAGCGGCGGTGGCGACGCAGCGGAGGTGGCGGCACAGCGGCGATGGCGGCGCAGCGGCGGTTACGGCGCAGCGGCGGTGGTGAATCTTGTGAAAAAAATAAAATAGGGGTGGCCCTGTTTTCTTACAACGGCTGGCGAAGATGGAAGAGGGCGGCGGTGGAGGCGCAGCTGTGGTTGCAGCGCAGCAACGGTGGAATAAAGTTGCCAGATGTTGCTTGCCGGTGTACTGATCCTGATCCCCGATGTGGGAAGGAGTTCTTAAGCGCCGGAGATGTTCGCCGGCGTTCTTGATTTCAGCCGGAAGGTGGAGCGGCGGTGGCAGTGGCGGCAGACTGAAGTCGTCGTCAGCAGTAGAATGATGTTTCCAAGGATATATGTTCGCCGGGGTACAGATCTTGTTCGCGGTGTGGGGAGAGAGTGCTTGATCGCTGGAGATGTTCGCGCGGTGTGGCACGAAATGCTTTTTTTGACACAGTGATGGTGGAAAATGAAACGGCGGTGGTGGGGGACGATGAAGAGCAGGCAGTGGATCTTGGGTGGCTTGCCGTGGCATATTTTACATTAAGCAAGGATGAGGCTAATTCACGTCAGTCTGGAGGCAAAGCGGTAGGGGAGGTGCAGCGGCGTTGGCATCACAGCGGTGGCGGCGGCACAGCTGCGGTGGCAGACGGTAGTTCTTGGGGGCTTGCAGTTGCTGTTCTTGTGTAAAACAGCGATGGAGGAACTCTGCTTCAAACTGTATTCCCCGGTGGAGGAAGAAGAAGCCGGCGGTGGTTGAGGATGAAATCTGGAGGCGAAACTTGGATAAAAGAAGCCGAGGAGAGCTCAGGACGAGAGTACCGATTGTAACGAGCAAGATTTTGATAGTTTTAAAGATACAAAGGAATGGCCTAGAGGCGGTCGGAGATGGGAGAGAAGACGAACGACCGGGGGTGGCCGGAGATGGGAGAGACGGAGGAGGGGGTCAGGGTAGAGAAGAAACAACCAAACTTTATTAAACTTTTCCTTAATCCTGATTACAAACAAAGACCCCTATTTATAGGACTAATTAGACAATTACAAATTACTTAACTACTAATACAAAGACACATGTCTATTGGCTGTTAAAGATACAAAGGAAGCACAATTGTCCAAGAAAAGGTTTAGAGAACAGGCTGAGTTGAAGCCTGATTTTGAGCAATGGAGCCTTACTTCTAGGAACATTATATTGACTGCCTGGAAAGCTGTGAAGGACATGACCCATGAAAGGGGTAAATGGTATACTGAGCAAGAGTGGAACAAATATCAAGCCAGGCAGGAAGCCATTCTTCAATTCAAAAGGAAAGCAAAAGCTGGAAAGTTACCTGCTAATGCTCTGGAGCCTAGCAAGTACTTCCCAAATCATTTTCATTATTTTGAAAGGCAAAGGATAAGGGCTGAAGAATAGAAAAAGAAGGATCTGAAAGGAAAGAAACCTGCTGATGATGCTGAACCTACTATGTAGGCTCAGTTCAGATCAGGAAAAGGAATTGTGATTAAGGAGCCTAGTTAGTTATAGGATAGCTAGGCTTATGTATAGAACAATGTAACCTTTTGGCTTCTGTTTTAAAGAAAACTGTGTAAACTTAAAATTTCTCTCTGATTAAATGAAATCAGTTTCAGTATTCATTTCAGTTATTTACAAAGTTTATATGTTACCCTGCAGTGAAATGTATGTACATCTATTTCTTTTTATGTGTTTTATTATGAGTGATGTATATCTTTGACTAAAGGTTATGACTTCTCCAAATAGGGGAGATTGTTGTGTACACTATTTATATGTACCAGAATGATATACATCAATTTTTATTTGATGTATGTTTGGATTTCATTGTGCAGGTTTAAGAATTGGAAGAAAATTTTCTAAGTACAAGTGTCGACACTTGTGAAGAATTATGTCGACACTTGTGAAGAGTTATATCGACACTTGTGAGGAATTGTGTCGACACCCAGTCATTATTATGTCGACACCAAAAGAAGAAGCTGTGTCGACACCCAGACTTGTGTCGACACTTGTGAAGAATTGTGTCGACACCTAAAGAAGAAGTTGTGTCGACACTCAGACTTCTGTCGACACCTGACCCAGGAGTTATGTCGACACTGCAAGCAGAAGCTGTGTCGACACCCAGGAGTTATGTCGACACTGAAAGCAGAAGCTGTGTCGACACCCAGGAGTTATGTCGACACTAGAAGAAGAATTGTGTCGACACACAGGACTTGTGTTGACACATATAACAGATGCTGTGTCGAGTACCAGAAGAATGACTATGTGGACACATGGAGTGTTGTGTCGACATCATCAAGACTTGTGTCGACACTTAGTCCATTTGTGTCGACACATGTGAAACCGTTTGCTGAGTGGTTCATACCAAGTTGGAAAGTCTTGAAGAATCAGCAGTCGTAACCAACCGGTCTGACACCTTTGTCAGAACTGTCAGAAGACTGTTACAAACCGGATCAATCGGTAATCAGGGGAAAACTCTATATAAAGGACTGGTTCAATACAACAAAAAGAGAACACACAATACTAAGAAGTGAATCCTTTAGAGAGAGTTTTCTACAACAAGAAAAGGGGAAACCCTTACGAAGGCAGATCCAGAACAGTCTGCAAGGAAGATTCAGATCTCATTCTGAATTCAAGGAGGAAGCTATCTGAAGATCAACTTCTACATCAAATGAAGATCAACCTTATTTTGTTCTATTAAGAAGCTTTGAAACGGCTAAGTCGGGTTGGATCTGAAGATCAGTTTATTCAAGAACTGATCAAGAAGCTCACACCAGTGAAGAGATCTATCTGGTGAAATTTCTGTATCTCTTAATCAAACAATTCCTGTAGGATTTGTTGTAAGATCTGAGTTATAAGCATGTAATTATAAAGGCTGAGGTAGGGCTGAGTGTCTGAGGTATAGGACTTGTGAAAGTCTGAGTTGTAAGCCTAGTGACATATGCTGAGGTAGGGCTGAGGCCTGAGGTAGGGTTATTGGGGAAGAATCTGAGGTAGGACTTGTATAAGTCTGAGCTGTAGGAACCAATCTGGTTCTGAGTTGTAAGATCTGTGGATCTGAGTAAGTGGAAGGAAGTTGAGCCGAATCCAGTTCACTACTGGATAGCCAAAGGGGGGAAAGTGGATGTACCCATACATTGGGGAACCATTATAAATCTGGTGTATGTTGTTCTGTGTTCATTGTTCTGTGGTTTAAATTTTTCTATGCTGAGATAGATTTTTCTATTTGCCTAAAATTTTGAAGGACAAATTAGAACCTATTCACCCCCCCTCTAGGTGTCTAGGATCTTGAAATCAAGTCTTTCAGTTAACCTCTGGAATTGATTCTCCATAGCAATCCTCTGTGCCGAAGGGAGATATCGAGCCAGAAATAACCTCGAGAACTCGTCCATAGAGATATCTGTAAGCTGTCTTCCTGCAAAATGGTTCAACTTTAACTTGTCCCACCATAGCCTCGCCTCTCCGTCCAAAAGGAAAGTAGCCACAATGACTTTCTGCCACTCCTCTGTCTTCGTTGTCATCATGGTTCTCTTAGTCCAAGAGAGACAATCTTTAGATCGTGTTGGGGTTCCAATACCCGCAAATACTGGAGGATTAAAGCTCATCACATGCTTTAGTTACTTCTTCGTTGCTCGCATTGCTACTAAAGTCTCTACAGCCACTTGCTTTGCCTCCACGGCACAATAGTGCCAACCAGCATCTGGCCCACTATAGGGGTAGGAGGATGCACTTGCCACCCTAATTGGGCATTAACCGTGGCAAACACAGCTTAGCTACCAGCCTTATCGTTTCAACAAAAGGTGGGGTTACAGGTACATCATTATGTGCACTACTCTCTGTAGAGTGTTGATGTTGAGACTGCCCAGCACCACTCCCAGACACTTATAATTATGCAACACAGAATTTAGCTACTCCAAAATATAACAACCAACAATCAAAGGAATGCTCAGGATCCACAAACAATGTTTTAACATGTTTCATGTGTGTTTTTCATTTCTAAGTGGATATTCATGAGTTATTTTTACATTTTTAAGGTGACGCACACAGGTGCACTCCACCCCTTAAAAAGAATTCATCCACGAATTCAGCTAATAATGGACTGACATCTAGAGTCTGATACCAAATTATAACACCCATGCTTGTTCCAAGGAATATAACAGTGGGTCCGGCCGGGATCTCGTGCCATATTGAAAGAACAAATGAAAGAGCTACTCAATGAATATCATTCCAAACTATACTAAACAACCACACATATTAGAAATATACGCTAACTGAAGCATTAATATAAACTTGAACCGGAATGTCCACAACACTATAGGAATGATTAAAGAAATATACCTTGTCTTGCTTTGGCCTTAAGGCCTTACACATGATCAAAGTTTTTAGGTGTTATATGGATTCCATACATCGGCGCGCAGGCCGACAATACAAGAGAAAACTATAACAAAACTTGGGACTTCGAGGGTCAGCAACTCTTGGGCTCCCACCTGCTATTTCTCGCTTCGCTCTCCTGCACATGTACCTGTACAAACCACAAGAATGTGGCAACAAAAGAAGGTATCGAGTCAGCTTTTTCTGACCAATATCCACGAACGCGTGGTATAACGATCCTATCCCATACTTGGGGCAGTGGTATTCCTTCCATACATATAAATCAACAACAAGTAGATATATTACAAGAGTGTACACTTTAAGCACCATCCATCACAGGCGATGACATGATCGGCTAAACGTCTCGGGCACTCAGGGCACATTATCGGTGTACCAAATTTCCTAGGGTCTCACCAACCATCACAGACGTTGGCGATACTGATCAAACATCTCGTGCTCGGGCACATTATCGGTGTACCGGATTATCTAGGGTCCCACCACCATCATCAGTCACAGACCAATGATAATAATAAGCATTCAGTAGTCAGGCACGTAGCCACGACTCTCTCATATGCCAACAACGATTCCAAGTATCTTAGGATTCTAGCCTGAACGACATAGTGTAGGTACAATTATGCCACATCCTGTTGTTCATCATCGTTTGTACTACGCCCGATGCGTGTCAGCTTTCCCCTTTCCGATATCGCATACATAACCGATGTTATGTAAATAGTCTAATACTCACAACCAACATAGTTGGGCACTCCAGGATCTACAACCTAACAAGCTACCCACCTTGTCTCATGAACACAGGCTTCGCAACCACAAAACAACTCATCGGGAGCTACCAGCAGTAGCACTACTGTCAGGCGGTATCTGATAGAACTTCGATTCTATCCAATATTCTAGGTATTTCCTGGAGTTCTCCTCTAGGTCTCCCTGCAACACTCTACAACACACAGAATCCAAAAATTGCATAAATCAAAGAGTTTTCTCCGACACACAAATAACAATGCAAACATCACCAATTCAGACCAACTTGTCTGGATGGGCTTCACACGAAATGCCTATATTTGAAATCAAACAGACATCTATATGCTAGAGACATACTTAATCGACCCAGAGAAAGTCTAGTCGTACGCTAATTAGCGAAAGAGGCACTTTCATATGCGAATATAAACAAAAAAGAGGACATGCATGTCTTAACGAGAGGAGAAAGATTGTTACTGTTGGAAATTGAGAAGACCAGGCGAACTGGTTTCTAACTGTAGCAGTTTGTCTATCTCAGCAACTTTGAGGTGTGGTCCAGCAGTCTGGTGGTGAACCTCGGTTTGTGGTCAAGTGGACATCAGCAGTGGATGTCTGGGCGATTGCCGCAATAATAGTCTGGAGGTTATCCACAGTGGTCTGAATGAAGCAGCAGCGGTCTGGAAGAAAGCCGTAATGGTGGGTTGTTGGTTAGCCGCAATGGTCTGAATGAAGTCGCAGCGGTCTGGCAGAGATTAGCAGCAACAGTCTAGCAGAGAGCCGTAATATCAGTCTGGATGAAGCCGCAACGGTCTGGTTAAAGCTGCAGCAGTGGACAGATGGTTAATTGTAACTACGGTCTGGTAGCAACCCGTGGTTACAGTCCGATAGCTTGTAGAAGCTGCGGTCTGGTGGATAGTCATAACTGCGGTCTGCTGTCAACTCGCAGTTGCGGTCTGGTAGCCTGTACCAGTGGTCTTCACTGACAGATAGGCAACTTAACCAGTTACTGATTGGTGTTGTATTATTTGTTGTATAGTGGGCAGTTTGATCTTGTCAAACATCATAGACCGCCCGACTTGTATTTAGTCCCACATCGGTTGTTATATTCTCTCATCTGCCCTAATTTCTACAAATAAGGGGGCATACCTATATAATGATAACCTTTCTGGAGCAATAAAATTGGCCTTTATTTATCTCTTTTTACTTGGTATCAGAGCTCCTCGGTCCTTTGCTCCAATTCGCGCGGCTTCTGGTCTATCCGCATAGTTTCCCTCCCTGCCCACCCTTGCTTTTCCTTCTAGTTACACGGTTTTCTTGTACGCATGCCTCCTTTGCTTCTCCTCCTACTTTCTCTTCTCGCTGCGGTTTCTCTAACCATTGCGGGTTCCGCATCCTAGTCACGACTTCTTTTTCTTGCCGTTGGTGTGTTGTCACCTTCACCGTACGGTCTTTTCTCTTCTCGATGCTTCTCTGTCCGAGCAAATTCTCCTCTCTATTGTGGTCTCCGCATTTTGGTCACGGCTTCTTTCCTGCTGCTTGTGTATTGACACTGTGACTGTGCAGTCTCTCCTCTTATTCGCGCGGCTTATTGCGTTGTTTGTCCGCGCGGTTTGTTCTGTGAAATAGTGCGGTTTCTATATGTTCTCTATGGACACCCCTTCTTCTTCTACTCTTTCTATTCCTCCTTCTCTTTCTGCTTTTGATAGTGTGGTGACTGCTTCGAAGCTTACATGTTCAAGTTATCCTGACTGGAGTGTATCTTTCATTTTTCTCTTGAATTCTCAGCACAAATGTCATCATTTGACTAATGACCCTCCTCCTTCTGTATCTGTTTCTTTTGATCATTGGGATGCTTCTGATGCATTGGTGCGGACTTGGTTGGCCAATAGTTTATCAGATGAGTGCCTTCATATCATCCGGCATGATCCGACGGTCAAGGTTGCCTGGAATCATCTTGCTGCCTTGTATTCCAAAGGAGCCCAAAATTCGCGATCTATACTATGTATGACGATCTTTTCGCTCGACCAGTCATGACTGATGCTTATGCATATCAGGAGGTTCAGACTCTTGGTGCTGAACGTTTTCAGCATCGCCCTTTTTTTGTAGATCTGGCTGAGCAACACTGGTATTTTTAGGAGCTTCTGGTTTTTTCTATTTGCTTCACCTGCCGGATTACTATGATATGATCTGTCAGCAAATTCTTGGTGAGGCGGATACTTTGACTCTGGATGCTACTACTACTCGAATATCGGCTGTTACTACTCTTCTTCAACGTCCTTTGCTCTCCTCTCCATCTCCATCTCCTGATCTTGTGGCATCCAGCTTGTCATGACATTTCTGCTAGTCATGGTGGTCGTATTGGTTGTCGAGGTGCTAGATGTGGTTACTCTATGTAACATCCCTCAGACTACTAGAACCATAGGAGTGGTTTTGTCATGACTAGGTCATGAAAAAACCCTAAGAAGCGTCAATTTGGGTCGGGAAGTTACTTAGAAAATATTTGGGCACGTGGCATTGAGTGCGTTGAGTGCACTCAACGCCTTGGACTGATTAACATTGAGTGAGTTGAATGCACTCAACTCCATTTTACTTGGGGAAATACTTTAGGCTCGGGGTGTTGGGTGCACTCAATGCCATGGGCTGAATGGCGTTGAGTGCGTTGAGTGCACTCAACGCCATTTTACTTGGAAAGATTTCTGGAATTATGGCGTTGAGTGAGTTGAGCTCTCTCAACGCCATTCAACGCCATAGACTGAATGGCGTTGAGTGAGTTAAGCTCACTCAACGCCATGTCCTGATTGGCATTGAGTGAGTTGAGCTCACTCAATGTCATTTTACTTAGAAAATTTATGGCCGATTTAGGTGTTGGGTGCGGTAGCTTGACTCAACGTGGCGTTGAGTGCACTCAACTCACTCAATGCCATTTTACTTAGAGAAATTACAGAATCGGTCGGATTCGTCGAACTCAGCAAGAATTCATCGAACGGGTCAGATTCGTCGAACTTAGCAAACAGTTCGACGACCGGAGCAAGTGCTGAACTGGGTTCAGAGTTCGTCGAACGGAGTTAGACAAACGAAGCAAGTTTGCTGAACAAGGTTTGGGCTTCATCGAATGGGGCAAATTCGTCGAGCAGAGTTCGACGAATATAGCAAATTCATCGAGCAGAGTTCGACGACTATATCAAATTCGTCGAGTAGAGTTCGACGAATATAGCAAATTCGTCGAGCAGAGTTCCATGAATATAGCAAATTCGTCGAGCAGAGTTTGTCAAATAGAGCAAATTCGTCGAGCGGAGTTCGGCGAATAAAGCCAATTCATCGAGCGGAGTTCGACGAATAAAGCCAATTCGTCAAGTGAAGTTCAACGAATAGAGCAAATTCGTCGAACTAATTCTCTAATTCTCTAGAACTAGTGATTTGGCAGAGAGAGAAAGCTCGGGCTTAATGGTCATTATGGCCACAGAGGCTCCCTAACCCCCGCCTTTATGGGGCTTTTATTCCTCTGAGGGAGAGGAGTTTTGGGAGGTGGCCGACCATTGGGGTGGCTCAGCCCCTTTAATTGGACTGAAACCGAAATGTTGGCTTTATGGCCATTAATGGAGTTTTGATGAATTTGGAAGTTACAGGCCTTCACTCCCAAATTCCTTCTTTAAAAACCCTCACTAGAGCAAGGACAAGCGTTTCCCCCGATAATTTTCAAATCCATTGAGGTTGGTGTAGAGATTGCAGAGGAGCCAAAGTTTGGCGGCCGAAATGGTGATGAGGCAAAGCGCACGTCTTCAGGCCGCAAATCAGGTCCTCCTCTACTCCTTCATGGGTTAGATCTTAGGAATCCTTAGTGTTGAGATTATATTAGTCAGCAAGACACGTGTGTGTGGAACCGCATATTTGGTTTCCCATCGCGTTCCTGGTCTAGGTATTGACCCCGATGGGCCCCCTTGTAGCGGAATATCCCTGCGGTCTCGTGGTTGGGGTTAATCCCACACCGCCTGCAGACTTCTCCCCTTTGTGTTCATGTACCCCGCCACCCTTCATCTCAATACCTGGGTTTTGAGATGAACTAATGGGTTAACAGGTTCTAACTTGGTATCAGAGCGGGATGTCCTGCTATGGGGGTGTGTTGAGATTATATTAGCCAGTATGACACGTGTGTGTGGAACCGCATATTTGGCTTCCCCATCGCGTTCCAGGTCTAGGTGTTGATCCCGCTGGGCCACCTTGGGGCGGAATATCCCCGCGGTCCTGTGGTTGAGGTTAATCCCACACCAACTGCAGACTTCTCCGATTTGTGTTCATGTACCCCGCCACCCTTCATCTCAATACCCAGGTTTGAGATGAACTAATGGGTTAACGGGTTCTAACTCTCAGAGATGATAATCGCGCTCAATTGAGCACGATCCAGTGGAATTTTTGTTTTTCGGTGAAAATGAAAGTTTCGGGTTCGCCAGAATCCGCCATCAGATAGCTATCAGTCGACCCAACCAAAGGTATTCTCCCTCTCTATTACTTGTTGCTAACAGATGGTGGTGAACCAGAGTGCTTCAATGAAGCGGTGAAAGTTGAAGACTCTATTAAGTGGGAGTTGGTCATGAAGGAAGAGATGGACTCTCTTATGCTAAATCAAACCTGGGATTTGGCTAAACTCCCAAAGGGTAAGAAGACACTTCATTACAAATGGGTCTACAAACTGAAGGAAGAACAAGGTTGGAACAAGCGCTATAAGGCAAGGCTTGTGGTGAAAGGGTTTCAACAAAAGGAAGGGGTGGATTATACTGAAATCTTCTCCCCGGTGGTGAAAATGACTACCATCCGGTTGTTCTAAACATGGTTGCAGGGGAGAATTTGAACCTGGAGCAAATGGATGTCAAAACAGCGTTCTTGCATGGTGATTTGGAAGAAGAGTTGCACATGCTACAACCAGAGGGATTCGTTGAGCCTGAAAAAGAAGAAATGGTCTGCAAACTTAACATGAGCCTATAGAGTTTGAAGCAAGCTTCAAGGCAATGGTATAAGAAATTTGACAGGTTTATTTCAAACAATGGGTACTCGAGATGTGAGGCAGATCATTGTTGTTATCTGAAACACTTTGACAATAATTATATTATTCTCCTTTTGTGTGTTGATGACATGTTGATTGCAGGATCTGACATGGGAGAGATCAAGCATTTGAATGGTCTATTGTCTAAGGAGTTTGAGATAAAAGATTTGGGCAAAGCTAAGCAGATCCTAGGCATGAGGATCAAAAGTAACTGGAATGCAAAGACTTTGAAGTTGTCCCTAATAAAGTATATTGAACGGGTGCTTCAAAGATTCAACTTGAAGGATGCAAAGCCTATGAGCACTCCTTTGGCTGGTCACTTTTGGGTCTCCAAAGAGCAGTCCCCCAAATCAGGAGAGGAACAAAAGCTGATGGAGAGAGTCCCCTATGCCTCGGTCGTAGGGAGTCTGATGTATGCAAGAATTGTTCGGGACTATTGCCCGTTGGACTTTGGAATGCGCTGGAGGCACTTGTCCTTAAAGTAAAGGGCGTGGTGCTGTCAAAGGATTATTAAGCGAGCTGCAAGAAGAGGAAGGAGTCTTTTCTAGGAGATAGGTGAGTTAATGTCATTGCTTATAGAAGCCCTAGGTACATAAATGGTTTTTTTTTTGTTCAGCTTAGGGATTTGGTGCGACAATTTGTACTTTTCTCATTAGATATGTCGAGCGAACATTGTGCATCTTCCATCTGTAATCAGGAGGGTAGTGAAGAAACAGTGAATTGTCAATCCTATCAGTCCCCCCCCAAACAATTATTTCTGTAGATTCTTGATCTTTGCTTCATGAAACAGATTTTATATTCCATAAAAGCTCCATGAATGACTGGAATGCACGATCGACGAAAGATCGTCCTTCCTATGGAGGGAGAGAGAGTCAAAATACACCAGGGTTAGATCCAAAATAATGTTAAAAAGGGATCGGGGATTGGGTAATAACCAATAATAGTAAGTGGCTTGCGAAAGGGAGCTTTAGGCTTCAGCCCATCGTAGTTCCCAGTGCCCTCGAGAGCCCTTCACGGGGAATGCCTTGGGCAGTCCAAGGTTAACGTAAGCCGTAAGAATAAATAGAATGAAAGAGTAATTAGAAATACTCTAGGGTTACACTTACACTCACACTCCCCGGTGTTGTGGGAGTTAGGTTAGGTCTCACAAGCGGTAGGCTAGGTGGTTTTGGTGATGTGCAGGTCAGCCCGGCGAGCCGATGGCTCGGATTGTTTTGAGATGGATGGGTTAGTCCGAGGAGCTTTGGCTCGGTAGATATTTGTGACGGACAGGATTGTCCGGGGAGCTTTGGCTCGGTGGGAAATACATTAATGTTGCATGTGCATAAGATATAAGTTGGTGAGTCATCAGTATTGGAGAGTCATCACATGGATACCAATACGTTGGCTCGGCAGGTGTAGTTTTTCAATTATATTTTTACATATAAAATAAAAATTATGTTATTATATATTTATTTCATGCCCGGCGAGCCTCGCGCGTACATTTTAAAATACGCGTTATGCGTATTTCTCTTATTCCGATATATTATATATATAACGGTTCAACCCCGGTTGAACCGGTTGGACCGGTTGAACATTGAAACTCTCCCTCTGCCGGTTCGATGTCCGGTCCGGTTTTCAAAACCTTGCTCCCGCTGGATTAAGGGATTTACTCCTGCTGGATTTAATCCCAGCAGGATTGATCCAGTGGGATTAAATTCCGCTGGGTTTAAATCCCGCTGGGATTAAATCCAACGGGATTAATCCCTTAATCCAGCGGGATTTAATCCCAGCTGGACTTAAATCCAGCGGGATTATCCCGCTGGGATTAAATCCCAGCAGCCCGGCGGGGGCGGGGGGCAGGGGACGGGCGCAGCCCGGCGGGGGGCGGTCGTAGCCCGCCGGGGGTTTAAATCCTGCCTAAGTGCGGGATTTTACGCCTGCTGAGGCGGGGCTGGGGGGGTCGGCTCCGCGGGGTGGGCGCAGCCCGGTGCGGGCGAAGCCCGCCGTCACGGGCCGGGTACTGTGGCGCGTAGCCATGGGGGCGGAGCCACGAATTCAGCCGATTTTTACCTTAAAGTTTTCAATTTGAAATCTCGCTCTCTCTATTCACAAATCAGCCGCCTCCGTGCCCTAACCTCTCCTGAACCCGATGTGATAGCATCGACGCCGACAAAACTCTCCGTCGACGTCGACATTCCTCCTCCATCAGCAGCTCTCACTCACCGTCGACGTCGCCGCCTGAATGCCCTACATCCTCACCCGCAATTGAGCCCGACAGAGCTGCTCCGCCAAGTCTCCTGTCGCGACACCGCCCCCATGCAACCTCATCTCCCATTTGGTCTCCGACGTCATTCTCTGCAGAGAGACCTCTGGTAATTTCCTCATTTCAAGTCTCCCTTCTCAGCTTCGTATTCCAAGTACCATTTCTCTCTGTTTTTTCCCTATGATTTTTTCCCTTCGAAGCATCACATTCTCTATGATTTTTTTCCCATTACTAGGTTGTTTTTTTACCCATTTCTAGGTTCCCCCTCCCAGCACCATTTCTTGGTTGTTTTTTCCCCTTCACTGCAGGGCCTTTTTTCCCGTTCACTGCCCAGCATTGTTCCTGGACTTTTTTCAGATTGTTGCAGTGGATGTTGAAATATTTTTATATTGTGTCATTGTGCAATGGTTGTTGAATTTTGTTCAGTTTGTGTCATTGTGAAATGTGATTTCATTCTCCCATTAACCCTAGTTTTATTTTAGTTTTCACCAAAATTAGGACTGTTTCAGTATATGAAACCTGCTATATTTTTGTTTCAGAAATAAAACGAAAACTACGAGAGCTTATGGATCCATCTGCATCTCAAACAACTGAGCCTAAAGTGCCAATCAAATTGAAGGGTAGACCCAATGGCACCTACAAAAGGCTAAGTGATGATCCGAAGTCTACCAAAAGAAATCCTTTGCATTTTGAGTATGTGTTGGAAGGGGAGACTGAAATGAAATTTCAGGTTAAGAAGAGGAAACAAGTTGCTAGAAAGAGGTCAGGTTACCATCTTCGGAAGCAAACACTTTGTATTGTACAACAATTTCATATTGATGTTTGTAGGAAAATGCCCCCATTTATAGCAGATCACATAGTTAAGGTCATTAATGTGCTTGGCGATGGGCATTGTGGCTACCGGGTTATAATTCGAGGGTTAGATATGGGGGAAAATTTGGCCCAAGTTCGGTTGGACTTGAGTAGGGAACTTCGTATGAAGGAGACCCTTTATCAAACTATTTTTGGCATGTCGAGATACACATATTTGTTGGGATCTCTTGATTGTTCCCAAATCTCGGCACCGGAAGATAAATGGATGTTTATGCCAGATATGGGGATTATGGTGGCATCCTGCTACAACGTAGCACTAGTTCAGTTGTCTACACTCCAATACCTCACTTTTCTACCATTAAATTCTGGCCCCGGTAATGCCGCGACTTGTATGCATGGGCTTCGTAGATGGTAATCATTTTGTACACTTGATACTTCGTGATAGGTGTCCTTTGCCACGTATCGTCTCACCGTGGAAAAGGTTTCATGATCCGATTTCTGGGCAGTGGGAAGCTACATACATTTCAAGAATTGATGTTTCTCGCTCGCTTGAGGATACGGAAAGTGAAATAGTTAATCTCGAGAACTACTAGTTTTGAGGTATGGTATGGTTCTTGCTTTTTGAGTATTTCCTCAATCTATATGTTGACAGGTCTGATATCACTTTTTGTGGAGGACCTCAAATATCTGTTGCAACAAAATGGACTAGTATTTTATTTGAAAATAGATATTTTATTCTAACTTATGATCCACTTTGTTGTTGAGCTATGGATGATTAAGTACATCAGTAAATATTATGTACTATTTAACTATATCAATATACTTGCATATATCAATATATCAGATGAGCTCTGCACTGTTTAACTATATCAATATACTTAATGATTCATTCTTATAGTGTTGTATAAGATATTATGGACTGTTTAATTTTTTTTGTTTTTTTAAATGAATTGCGAATAACAATTTTATCTGCGAATAGTAATTCTGAGGCCCTTTGGATCTGCGGTTAGTAAAAATTTACGAATAATCAAAATAGATCTGCGGATAACAATCGCCTCTTAAAAAACTGAAATCATGCTCTCAAAAGACTGCAAATGATGAGAAGTATCGTTGCCACTGGTCACCTGTCATGAACTGCAGGGGAAAATCTTGAAAATGACGTGGAGACGTTGAGTCTACGAAAATATTCCGAATGGATTCTAGAAGATCGATAAGGGTAGAATTTTAGCTGTTCCTTTCACAAGCTGCGACCGCTCACTCCGTTAAGTGACCGCTTAAGCGAGCCATAATATTTTCGTGGATTAAATATATACATTCAATTTCTTATTTCTGACCATTAGATAAAAAATAAATAAAAACATGGAATCCTTAATTTCTTATATTACTTTTATTTGCTATTTCTCATAGTTTATACTTCATAAGAAAATGTATAAATTTTGAAAGTGTCCTCATAAATCTTTTGAGTCAAATCGGGGTTCAGCGTTAGGTGAGCCAATACGACCTAAGTGAACCGTGTCGGCTCAAAAGGTCCAACAGCCACACAAAGGGAGCAAGCAATAACGGACGGACGAACACCGCGTGCGAGCATGGACACCGCGTGCGAGCAAGGACACTGTGCGCGTGCGAGCAAGGACACCGCGCGCTGCGTGCGAATCTCGACAGTGCATGAGAGCGTGTCCTCCGCTCCGCGTGCGCAGGGTCCCAGCTGCGCACACGACCGTGGCTTCCGCCGCTTGCACTCGCACGTCTGTGGCCTCTGTCGCTTGCACTCGCACGTCTGTGGCCTCCGCTGCGCGAACGCGCCTGCACGTGCAACTACACTAGCGTCCTCTACTATGCGGGCCTAAACGTGCAGCTACACGAGTGTCTACCGCCGGGCGTGCCTGTGCGTGCACCCTCCGTCGGGCACGCCTACACGTATTGTCTCAGCCGTGCAATCTCTGTTGCGTCCGCCTGCGCACGCGGCCAGTGCCACGGGCGCCCTCCGCATGCGCGTTGTCACACGCCCACGCCGACGACCCACACTTTTTTTGTAGCAACCCAGAGCCAACCCAACACACGATCATAGTGTTGCCTCACGTAGCATTGTCTGGGCTGCAGCCCGTGCAACCTCAACCCCTCACCATGCCTGTTTCTCGGCCGCGACGGGTTGTTAAGATCAGCGGGGATCGAGCCCGAGTCCTCATTGATAAGGAGTTTTCAAACCACTTCTTATCACCAATTGAGTTGTAACATGCCGCATAACACTAATCTCTTCTCCTCTACAAAGGAGCAAATGCGGAAAAGTGGTCTCGCCAAAGTAAACGGATCTGTATAGCCCAAGGCCGGCGTAAAGTCGCACTCCCATCCCGCCACACAATGACAACTCCGCAAATGCGACGTTCATAGCTCACGGAGCTCCCAAGAGTTCTAGGCATACTCGTACTAAGTGTCTCGTGGTGATGATCGATCCGACCCTCAAAATGGAATAATCTTTTGTTGCTGCACACCTCGATCTGGTCCCCAACATTAGTAGAGACCTCACACTATTTCTTGAACATATCCAATGTGAACCGTGAACCACGCTCTCAGAAGAACACGATAAGTCTCATGATTCTCGTCATCCTAGTAGGAATGAACTGGAAACCAACACACTGCAGAACTTCAAAATCTCAATCGTCTCCTCATAAGGTGGAATGTGGAACCACGATTTCAAACAACCCTTGATAGTGTGATGCTACTAGTTGGAGCATTTTGCACACGTTCCTCCGGATGGGGGATCTTCTCATTTATGCTTGCAGGTAATCCATGATGCTTTCTCCACACATCGTTTCACTCACCATTAAAGGTGGATTGCAATCCTATCGGTCTCCCTTGAGGGACCCATTTTGGTACATGAGAAATCAGTGAATCACAAGTTAATAAAAGTACCCTCTTAAGTTTTACTCAACGCAAAACCATATGCTGCCACAACGTCATGCAAATGTATGACAGTGCGACCACCGAGCCAAACGATCACCTGAGCACACAACCACGGCTGTGCACAAACTCATGCGCTGGCGCAATAGTACGGGGAGTGACCTCAAGATAGCACGGGGCGCAACTACACAGCGGCGTAGGAAAGAACCACGCGCCTGTGAGCTAGCGTGTGGTGCAACTACGTTCTAGCACGGAGTGTGGGTCGCAACCGGGCACCCGCGCTGTAGCATGGGGAAGTACAACCATACGGCTGAGCGGTTGGCCGGGAGCGCAACCACGGGGTGCAATCATGCACCCGCCTATCAGTCCGGGTGCGCAACCCAACGCGCCTTGCAATAGCCTGTGCGGCCACATCGCTTCCCGGGGATGTTGTTATGACCGTCCCAACATGAAATTAGAGTCTCCATCTGTTTGAACGACCATCCACATTACTGCTTGATCGAGTATATTGCACACAAGGGCATTCAAAATTCACTTTACCTCCAGCATTATTTTAGCATGCTTCCCGCCTCCGCAGCACCGGCCATTATTAACACAAATAAGAAGGAAAAATCCTTGCACTCCTCTTGCTTGGGCAGCGAACTTGGAGGATTTAGGGCTCAAATGATAGAGACCCCTTAAATTTATAGACGAAATAAGCTGGAAATAACAAGAGAGATTGCCAATAGATCCACCTCTCCTACTACCTTAGTGGAGAGGGAGGGGAGTGCCCAAAAAACACCCACCAACACCATGATCGAAAATCAGGCACAAGCAAACACGCTCACCATACAGCGACAAACGCCCACCGCTACCTCGACTCAAGTCACATACGATCCAAAACAATTTAGGCCAGGCGACCGCTATTGCCGCCCGGTCATCCACCTAGTTGCCCGGCCTCGCTGCACTGTGCCAGCTTGGCGGCACACTTGGCCGCACAGGTGCGCGGTCATACAACTGTGCTGACCCTTCGCTGCACAACCGTACTACCCAGTGCGGCCCCTTTGGCGCACAGCCACGGGTGGCAGACCGCACGGCCGCGAAGCCCCGCATTGGTCGCTCAATCCTCGCCCTAGGCCGCTTGGCGGCGCACTAGCAGTGTGGCCATGGGCCGCACGGCTGCGCCTCGGCCTGCCCCGCCGCCCAACTGCCGACGTCGGGCCACTCGGTAGCATTGGCCCACCTAGTTACACACCGCTTCCCAACCTCCACTACGCGCGCCCACCATCACGCCTCCCTACAGTCGCCTCTATGTAATGCCCCAAATTTCTTGAAAATAACATGAAGTTGGTCACTGGAGGCTACCGTTAGGCGGAAGAGCTGGCGTTAGTGGTATCAAGCTGATTTAAAAGACCAGCGTCTCTGGAAGGTATCACTCGACGGTATTGAGATACCGCGTGACATTAGCGAATGAATTAATTTGACCATTATCTCTGCACGGTACCGCCCGACGGTAGGGGTAATGATGGCGGCAGTATGCCACATATCAGATAAGCCTGAGACGGTCTTTGGGCGGCATAACGATGCCGATTGGGCAAACTTCCACCGCCTGAGCAACCGCACAGAGGTAGCAAGTTACCGCAAGGCGGTAGCATTTTGATAAAAGCTTATGATGAGAAATATTCCTCATTTCTCACTTTCTCTCTTGGATCTTGGAAGAAGGAGAAGGATAGGAGAGTAAGGGCAAGGTGGATCTAGCCCTGAAGGTAATCTGTGAAGACATTCTTGTGGTCGGATTTGCGAGCCGAAGTTAGATCTGTGGATAAGAAGGTGTTTTGACTGTTTCCATCCGGATCAGCTGTGATTTCATGGCACCTAAACAATCAACAATGGTAACGGTCTTCCTTCTTGGACATGTGAAGTCCTTGTTTTGGCACATGCATGGAAACTCTCACCAATGGGTGGAGAACACAGAGATTCCAAAGGGTTGATCATTGATATCCCCGATAATAAACTTGCATATAGAATCCAGAATCGAAGTACAAAATAAGTATGATGTGAGAAGCCTATCTGGACAAGTTGGTCTGGATTGGTGATGGTTAGCCTCTGTTTGTGTGTCGGAGAATACTTCATGGTTAAACGTGTAATTTATGGAGTCATGGGGTGTTTAGGTTGCTGCAGTGAGAGTACTGGAACTGGTCTCCAGAAAAACACTCAGATTTGGGTAAGAAATAGTGTTTTGTCCCCTATCACGTGGTGGTAGTGTTATTGCTGGTGGAAGCTCCTAGATAGCTATGTTTGTGAGGCCTGTATCTTGGAGACTAGGGGACCAATATACTGAGACGTGAGCTTAGATTGCCCAGCTATGGTGGCCGTGAGTGCCAGCCTTAAGTTATCGAGCTGTGAGCTTAAAGTGCCCAGCTATAGTGGTCGTGAGTGCCAACCTTGAATCATCGAGTTGTGAGCTTAAAGTGCCCAGCTATGGTGGCCCTGAGTGCCAGCATTGGAATATAACATGGTTATGTATGTGTGAATGGGCAAGGGGAGGATGACCCTCTTTATGGTTTATTGCGCCGATGATTTGAGAAACGGCTGTGGCTGAACCGTACCCAACCCCATGTCGATCGACTTGAAGTGAGTCACTATAGTGAATCTTGGAGAACATCTTTGACTTTGTCATAGCCATATGTTAGAGTCTTAGGCTTTCAGTCGAAATGACTAGTAATGATCAATCAAATATTGAACTGTCAATGAGTACGGTAGTGGGGCTGGGATTCCAGTACGCAGATAATGTTCCATGAGTGTATGAGACGTATGTCCTTGCGCACCAATGTTTGTGGTGAATGATGCTTAAATTTCGCCTTTTGATGTTATTATGTATACATACTATATTCTTACAGGGAAGGAACACCATCGCCCCGAGTGAGGGGTGAGGTTGTTATAATTTGTTTAGCTAATACTGACCGTTGTATTATTTTATCACCTCTTAGTAGATTGTCCCTATGCATGTGCTAGTGAGCCGAGTGAGAAGTAGCGGGTTGAAGCCCCTTTGAGCTATGTCGGCCCTCGAAGGCCAAATGAAGTGTGTTTTCTATTTTCATGTGTGGTCGGCCTATGAGCCGATGTTTGTAAAACACTTTTGATGAAAAAACAGTTTATAAGGCCTTAAGGCCAAAAGACTTTGTGTACTTTGAATATCATTCCTATTGTGTATTAGTGGACATTCCAGTGTTTGGGTTCTAAGTTATTATTAATGCTTCCGCTATAATGTAACTCTGATTTAGGGTGCGTGTATATCTTGGGTTCAATGTGTAACTCCACTGACTATCCGTGGAATATGGTGTGGTGCTCCAGCCGGACCTTTTTGTTATATTCTTCGTGATGGATGGGGGTGTTACACTTTGTACCATTATCATCACCCCTACTCGCAAACCACCCATTATGGTTATGCGTATACAAAAATATGACAATCATGAGTGTGTGTATAGCGAAATTCTCGTCATGGTTGTATGTATAGTGAAATAGCCCATAATTTGTGTGCATATAGCAAAATACCCAATCATTGATGTGTATATAGAAAAATAACTCATCATGGGTATGCGTATTGCGAAATACCTCATCATGGGTGTGCTTGTAGCGAAATACCCATTATTTGTGTGGGTTTACCGATGTTCTCATCTTGGGTGTGTGTATAATGAGATACCCCATGATGCACACACATATAAAGAAATTCCCATCATGAGTGTGCGTATAGTGAAATTCCCATAATGGGTGTGAGTATAGCAAAATAGCTCATCTTGTGTATACATATGACGAAATATTTCATCATGGATGTGCGGAAAACAAAATATTTGGTTATGGGTGTATGGATAACCAGAATGCCATTCTTTAAATCTGCAAAAGGGGCCTAGATCTCTAATTTGAGATATCTTGTCTTCTACGCGAAGACCCGGAGAGAGCTCTAGAGCTTCCTTCTAAGATCACTGAAATTCCTCCCTGCACACTCAAAGATGTCTTCAAATATATCCATCGGAGCCTTAAGATCAGTCAAAGATTTCCTTCAGAGCTTGAGGATTACATGGAGGATTTCCATTAGCACCTAAAGAATGCCTCCAGAGTTTGAAGACACCTTGAAGATCATTCGAAGATCTCCTTCTGCGTATAAACATCCCTTCAGAGCCGTGAAGACCCCTTCACTCCATTAAGGACCGCCAAAATACAACACAAAGACTTCATCTAGTTCCGCCTCCCAACTCTAGAGCCCTTATCGCCGGATTCATCTTTCTAGATTTCTTCCTAGCACGCTCGTTGGTACTCTGCTCCAAGCAAACTCTGAGGTCCAAAAAATTATTGTAACGAGTGGTGACATATTACCATCGCAAGAATAATTTTTTGTAACTCTCCAAGAAGATAATGGAATTTGGCTGGGATAATCCTGACCTCATGGTTTTCCCCTTTTTCGAGAGTTTTCCAAGTAAAAATTATTTGTCAGCCATTGGTTTTCCTATGACTGTTGCTGCTTTCAGCTCACTCTAGAGTTTAGACGTTTCAAGACGACCAATCCATATAAATGTTGAGCGACCTGCAATAACCCTTAGTATTTTAGAAGAACAAGATAAGATAAGAAAACTCTAAACATGATTGAGTCTCCCTCAATTTATAGGAATTCCATGCTACAAATAGCCAGAATTACCATATTCCCCAGTAACTTAATGGGGGTTATGGTGAAAATCGATGTGCATGCGATCCGCCCATGCAATACCCACATGACCCGCTCACCAACCTTCATGCCAATCGTAACACCAACCGCCGCCACACAACATCTCCACTATATGGCCGCAAGGCCAAGCAGGCGGTCGGTCTTCTGGTCAGTCGCCGGCCCCACAACCACTATCCTGTGGTTGCACACTCCACACATGTGGCCCCGTAAATGATGTAATATCTCATTTCCAACTAGACTCCTAAGAGTAGTTTTGGCCATGACTAGGTCATGACAAAACCCTAGGAAGCTAAAAAGGGAAAAGTGATAGAAGGCCAAGGTGAGAATCACCTTGTCTGCCTATGGCACAACCACATCACCAAACCTAGGGTTTGTCCTTAGGGCTTCACCATGACTCCATGAGCCCACCACAACACCACTAACCCATTAGAGGGTCCACTGGAGCCTTAAGGGTCCATTGGAGTCAACCCAAAGTGGCCAATTTGACTTACGACCACCATAAGCCTAAATTGGGCAAGGTGCCCTAATAGAGGGCAGTTGGCCTCTAATGTGCCCAACCAACCTTGCCCAGGTCTTCCTAGACCTAAAGTGGTGTCAATGGGTCACCAAAGACACATTGGGTTCAGTCCTAGAGGCCAAGTTGACCCAAGTCAACTCTAGCCCTAATCTGGTCAAAGTACCCTTACTAAGGGTAGGTGACCTCCAAAGTGCAAGGTAACCCTACATAACCCTACATGGACCTTAGGGGATCCCAATGAGTCACCAAGGATCCATTGGGGTCAAACCAAATGGTCATGTTGACCAAGGTCAACTCTACCTTAAGGTTAAGTCAAATTAACCCAAATGGGCTAACCTAAGCTCAAGCCCATTTCCCCCACTTGGGCTAACTTTATTTTAATTAATAATAATGATTTTATGGGCTGCAAATAGGCTAGAGTGATGAACAAATTCGGCCATGAGGGGCAGGAGAGAGAAAACTCAAACTTCCCTTTAATGGAGGAGAGAGAAAATGGAGTAAAGGCCATTCATGTCATGGGGAAGCCAAGGGCCATTCTTATTTGCTTGGTTCACCTCCCCTAACAGCCCTGAGAAGATCAGGAGGCTTTCCAGGCTCTTCCACTGGCTGGATGCACTGAACCACCAAGGCCGAGAGGAAGCTTTTAAGGTCATTAATGGTCATTGATGATCCAGCCTCTCCTCTCCCCATCTGAGGCTTTAAACACCTTCAATTGGCCGAGAGGAGGATTTCCCAATCCTTACCTGAAGAAACCGAGCCTCCCCACTATGTAGTTGGAGAAATTGAGTGGCGCCGCCTTCAAGGATGGTTTCCCGGTGATCTTCTCGACTCCAGGCCGCCGGCAAGGTCCTCCTCCTCCCCTTATCTCATGGTTAGATCGTAGCAACGTCTGGGGTTTAAGGTTCGGGCTCAATTGAGCCCGAACCAGTTTTGTATTTCCATGGCTTTGGGTCGATAATTGAACCTGGTAGAACCGCCGGAAAATGGCCCTCCGGCGGCTGTGCCGCCGCCTGACGACAGCCACCACCTCAACAGAGGTGAGGGTGGCGGTGGTCGGCCGGGGCAGCGGCTGTATGGCCGCGGCAGGCGCTTGAAGTTGGCCCAGGAAAATTGAATCCTGGCCATCGGCTCAAGGTTGAAGATGAAGGGATTCCGTCCTGGGCGCGCCAAGATTCGTGTCAGGGATGATATTAAACTATAAGAAATGCATTTCTGAATAATTAAATTTCTGTCATAGATTTTATATTTAATGTTTTATTTTTTAAAAATACCTAGGTGATGTTTCATAAAACGTGGTCAACATAAAATTTGTAGCCTGGAGAGTTTGGTTTATATTAAATTTATTTGGACCACTTTGGTTGCCTGGATTGACCAGGGCACTCATTTTGGTGGGACCTATACCTAGGGCTATCCTGAGATTCAAATGGATGCCCACCCTTCATCCCTTGTCCAAATGATCTGATATTTGGGCAGGGAGTCTACCCTAGCTATACCTAGGGTCTATCCAAAAATGGGAATTTTTGGAAAACATGTTTCTATAGTTTTTAGAAAAATTTAATAATCCATGAATAAATTAATTAGGATTCATAAACACCTCAAAATCCCCCCAAATTTGGGTGGGTGGTCTTAGAGAGCATGTTAGGGCTATGGTAAAATTTTCATCTCCTTTGGAGTTGTTTTGGTTAGGTATTGACCCAACCATATGTTGACCCTTTTAGGGTTAACTAGGTCAAACACCCCCTTTGGGTTTTGAGAGGTCAAATCACCTCAACAGAGGCTGATATTTTGGCCACTGACTCTCTATAGTATGACTCACCCTCCAATGGAATTTGGGATAGTTAAGAGTAGGGTAGCGCTAGAGCCCTAGGGTAGGTCCCTTAATGGGGATTTTGAGGGTTTGAAGGTCATGGGGTCAAATGACCTTGGAATGACTTGAAAATTTGTGGAGAGGATCATGGGATTAGTATGGTCCTCTGATTAAAATTTTAGGGAATTTAGAAGCCTTAAACTCCCTTAAAACCCTAACCATAGCTTACAACACAAACCTTGTAGTGAAGGAAAAAGTCACTAAAACTCATTGAAAAGTGATGAAATTTGGGTTGAGTAGTTTTTAAAGTTAGTACAAGCTCTGTGAAGTTTTATGAAATTTTTAGAAGGCTAATTCTAAGTGTTGCTTCATTAAGTACTGTTTCCCATGGAAAATTATTTAAATTTATTTTGGATCTATCAAGCCTCTAAAATTATGATTTTTGCACAATAACCCTCTCTGTACCATATTAAGATTCTGTAATTTTTATATAATTTTCTGATGAATAATTTTAGTACTTCCTTCTTTACATATGATTAAAGGAATTATTTTGGATAAATTAATTAGAGGTCAAATAGTTTCTGAAAAATTATGGAAATTAGTATCTAGTAATATATCTCTGTTATTTAGTGATCAAAAGTTTTGGGTCGTCATTACTTGAGTATATCATATAGTTCATGTTCAAAATTGCCCATGGCCAAACATTGGGAAAATTCAATAAATATCAAATTAATTATAAAAATTATGAATCTCTGATTTTAAACTAAATTTGTTATGATAGACCTCTGGGAAATTTTATAGGAGATTTGGAAGACAATCCGGAGTACCTCCTTTATACATCTCATATAGTATAGGGTGGTCTGCATATAGTAACTGCGGAAACTGAACTAGAGTGAGTAATGAATTTTGAAGAGTTGAATCCTCAGTAGGTTGCTGGTTTGGGTAAATAAAGGAGTTCATCATTGGAGGACATGATTAGTAGAGTGTGAGGTTGACTAGTGTTAGGTGGTGCTCGGGATCGACCAAAGATCGTCCTTCCCGCAGGGAGGAAGTGTTAAATGCACTAGGGCTAGATTCAGTAAAATTAATTAAGGGTTGGGAAATCGGGTAGCAACCAATAATAGTAAGTGCCTTGCAAAAGGGAGCTTTGGGCGTAATCCCATAGTAGTTCCTAGTGCCTTCGAGAGCCCTTTACGGGGTATACCTTGGGCAGTCCTGGGCTAACCTAAATAGTAGGTAAAACTAAATTGCAAGAGTAACTAGAAGTAAACTAGGATTGTACACACACTCCCTGGAGTTGTGGGGGTTAGGTTGGGTCACTCAAGCAGTAGGCTCGGTGGATATGGTGATGGGCGGGTTATCCCGACAAGCTCTAGCTTGGTTATTGTTGTGATGGGCAGGTTGGCCCGGCGAGCTTTAGCTCGGTTCAGATACATAAGGTTGCATGTGCATAAAGTAAAGGTGGTGGGTCTTCGGTATTGGAGTGTCGATGCACCGACGCTAATACGTTGACTCGGCGAGTGTGGATTAGCACTTGGCCAAGTAAAGTCCTGTGCTTCAGCCGGTAAGAGTACGTAGGAGCTCCGCTTTGTGCACCAGTGTTGAGGCGTACGATAGGTCTGACCGGTAGTGCTTTACTAGTTTAGAGGTGGGCGAGGACCAACCTACCACTTCCGTATGCCACTACGGAGGTATCCTGGGAGGTTCGGCTCCAGAAAGGGGGAACTAAAGGTCTGTGTGCACAGAGTCGGGTGGGTGAGTTGCACTTGCATGATCGCATCATAACCCACTTGCATGTCATAGCATAATCATAACATAAACCCCTGTCACCTATTGTATAAGTGGTATGGGACGCTTATACAATATGCCCTGCAAAACAACCCCTTTGCCTATAAACTTGTGTGGACAAGTTTATAAATAAAGGTTAAATTCTTTATATATATATTGTTGTTAATAAACGACACCCCAACATATAAATTGGTATGAGACTCTTTATACGATGGGAGCCCTGTAGAATATCCCTTGCTTATATGTTTCCGTATAAGTTAAAGTTACTTTTCATACTTTACTCTACTGCCACATGTACTATAAAATTCTAGTATAAGTCCACTGCCATCTGTTTCTTGATTACTCTCCACCTTCAAGTCCCTCCCTTTCTTCCTCTCTGCTCGGTGCTTAGGAGCCATGGGGGAAGGGGTGGGGGATGATAGGACTTAGTCTTATAGACTAACGGTTTTCAGACCACATCATTTAGGGGATCGTGGAGCTCAACATGGAGGAGAAGCCCCGCAGGTCGGCATGCTTGGAGATGGGGCAGTCTAGCACCAAAGTTCAGACGACAGGGACTGTGAGCCCCTGACCTTAGTAGAGTTTTTTTTTGCTTCCACTTGAGTGACTATGTAGTGAGGATTTGGTGTATCGGGCTTAAGCCCTTATTTTCAGTACATTTATATTTTGTGGACTCTCCCTTCGTGGAGATATTATTACTCTGATGTGATTTTATTGTGGACATTTGGTTAGTGTTTTTACCTCACTTGTGCTTACTCTACTTTTGTTGTTTTTCTGTGATCGAATCGGCCGGCAGAATCGGTGTCTCGCGGTGATGACCCTTCAGGGCGTGAAGGTGTCATCGCAAAGCGGCGGTTCTAGGCCTAAGACCCCGGTGTTAAAAAGAAAAAAAAGGGTCTTACAAATGAGCAGGCGGTTGGCCGCTCGACCAGCTTCCGTGTGTAAGGCCACAGACACACGACCCCTTAACCACATCGTTGTGCTCCTTGCCTAAGGTAAAGCGGGTGAACAACCCATGGTTGCCCACCACTTGTATGCCATATAGCGCATCCACGTGACCAAGTAGAGCAGGCAGCCATCTGTACAATAAGCAACCAACACAAAACACTCTTAACACTCAGAGCCCTCAAGTCAACCGTAATTTATCTTCACTCCATTCTACAACACGCAATAGAAGGCAAGTCGCATGCACAAAGACGTACAGAACATATCACTTTTGCTTCTGAGAACAAGCAGTAGATCACCAAGTCTCCAGAACTCAGTGCTCTTCATCGCAGTCAAGAAAATACTTAAATTTGTGAGCAATGGCCTATCACCATACAGACATGTCTCTCTCTCTCTCTCTCTCTTCCTACAAGTTATAACGAAGAGCGGCTTGTCTCCCTTGCATTCTCAAAATGCTATGTACAACACCAACTAGATAGTGAAGTTTTGTCGACACAGTTCCTGCTACGTAGTTTTCACCCCTCTCCAGAGTTTTCCATGTTAACAAAGCTTTTTATTAGCCATCTCATCTTTCTGTAACTGATTGCACACTCGATTTATCCCGGGCTAAGACAGTTCAATCTAGACAAGTTTAGAGGAGCCTCGAGTGAGGCGCAATAGTTTGGCACTGCCTGTGGGAAAGGGTTTCCCGAAGATCTAAAAATCTAGATGACGGTATCCTCCACACAATGATACTAGTGACTAAAGACCACAAAAAGAAATTTGGGAACGATCATCGAGTCTCCCAATCTTGCAGCCCAAAAGCTCTCCATTGAGAAGCCCAAACGGCGTCATGATGACAAAAGTTTCAGTCAGGACACGATTATCCATTTCCAAGAAGATATCTGAGGAGTGTGTGTAATGCCCCAAAACCCGAATACGAATGGGTCAATATGTTTAAAATACCCTTATTGAAGCCCTATGAAAATTGGGGATGAATTGGAGCCCATATAGTTTCACACAGGTTGTGACACGGGTATGTCCATAGCCATGTCGAGGAACACGACCTGTGACACGGGTGCATCCAAGGCCGTGTCGTGCTCTGTATTTAGCCATTTTATCGTGATTGCGGGACACGACCAGTGACACGGCCATATCATGAGCCGTGTATGGACCCAAAGAGACCATTCTAAGGTCAAATCAAGGCCTTTTATTTTATTTAGGTGGGATCCGACGATCCAGAGTCTTTCATGATGAGATAAGGTCGGGAAACCTCATTTCATTGGCCTATTCTCTTTCTAAGAGGTAGAGAGAGGGGAGAGCAAAGGGAGAAGAAGAAGGAGGAATCCCGACATTGTTGGAGCTTTGGAGCTCCAAATTGCGAGCCAAGTCAAGATCCGCAGAGGCGAGTCCATTGTGGTGGTTTTCATCCGGCTAGTTTCTCCTCCATGGGGCCGAAGCAAACCTCTAGGGTAACGATTCTCTACTTGGACATGTGAAGTCCTCTTCCTTTTGTATAGGAAACCCTCTCCCGTGAGTATGCGGTGAGCATGGTGTGTTCCTTCTGATAGGTATGGAATATCCACGTAATTTTTCATTTAGAGTTCGGAATCGAAGTACGGACATAGGCATGGTGTGTGAAGCCCATCTGGATGTGTCAGTCTGGATTGGTGATGTTTTCATTATGCATGAATTGCCGGAGAAGACTCAGTGCTGTATGTTTTTGGGTTTCTACGCGGTAGACTGCAGTAGGGAACTTTGGGGACTAGCCCCAAGGAGCACCCGAAAAACTGGGCAGAAACGCATTTCTGCCAGGTACCGCGCTACGGTAGTGTTACCGCCGGCAGTAGCTCTGTGAGAGAGCTGTTGTGAGGCATGTCTCGCATAGACCTGGGGGCCAAGTTGTGGGGCTGAGAGCTCTGGGAGACCAGCTTGGTGGCCTGAGTGTCGACCTTGTGCATAATTGGGTTATATATTATTGTATGATCGATTCTTCGGGAACCGGGGAGGCTGACCCGCACCAATGACTTAAATTGACATGGCGATGTGAGCAACGGGTTGTGCTGAACCGTACCCGCTTTATGTTATTCAGTTAAATAGACCTATTGTACATGACACTTACCGGGGGCATGGAGGGTGAGTCTTAGGATTCGACTGGAAAAACTTAAATTCTCACGATGGTTGCCGTACTAGGGGCAGTGGTGAAGCCTCGGAATGGACCGGGTTCGCCGATTATGTGCCCTCAGAGCACAGGGTTTGTGGTAATGCGTGCCTATGCCTGTGGTGAAGTGTACTTTAATTGTACTTTCTATACCATGGTTGGATATACTAAAGAAATGTAGGGAAGGAGCACCGCCACCCGGAGTAAGGGGTGAGGTTGTTATAATTTGGTCAGCTTTAGCTGACCTTTGCCTTGTTTTACCATCGTTAGGTGGATTGTTGTGCATGAACAGGTGAGCCAAGTGGTAAGTAGCGGGCTGAAGCCCTTGATGCTGCGCTGGCCCTTGAAGGCCAAAGCGAAGTGTTTTCTTTTACTATTGTCATGTGTGGCCGACCTACGTGCCGAAGTATGTAAAATAATTACTGTTTAAGAAAACTGTTGTAAGGCCTTAACGCGAAGTCTTTTGTGTATGCTCTTTCATTCCTATTGTGGCTGTAGTGGACATTCATGTCTTGTTTATGAGTTCTTATAACTGTTTATAAAGCTTCCGCTAGAATGCTCTGAGTTAGGATTCAAATTCCTACAATGGTATTTTGGAATTAATACGTAACTCCGCTAACTGTCCATGGTATATGGTGTGGGGCCCCGGACAAACATTCTGTTATATTACATATGATGGATGGGGGTGTTACAATTTGGTATCAGACTACGGTTTCGGTCTTGCTTATTTGGATTCGTGGACGAATTCTTTTAAGGGGTGGCGAGCACATGTATGTGCGTCATCGTTATAACATGAAAAAACCCATGAATGTCCACTTAGGAATGAAAATACCCATGTTTGAGGAACCTGCATGTTCCTATGATTGCTTTTTACCATTCTATTTGGTCACTTAATGGTGTGTTGTATGACTATAGGTGACTAGGATTGGCACATGGTAGTTAGAACGCCCGCCTTTTGAGGAAAGTAGTGTACCCAATGACGTGCCTGTGATAATACATTTTGTACCCTAAACTATTATCGTATTTTCTAGTTTTGAAGGCACTAATCTTGCCTTATAAGCTTATTTTCTATCATTCTTATGTAAATATTATTGCCACTAACATTCTCTTGTCTTTTTGCAGGTTTTCAGAATTTTGGCCAAAAATGACCTGACACGCCCCCTGTCACGCCCTCCCTGGGCGTGTCACAGGGCGTGTCAGCCGATCCCGAGGAAGATTGCTGCCAGGGACAAAATAATAGGAAAAATGGCTGTCACGTCCCCCGACACGCCCTCCACGGGCATGATGCGGGGCGTATCGACCTCTGCCCGAAGCCTGCCGCCGCATTAAATATTTTTCCACCTCAGCACGTCAACAGTACTGTCACGCCCCCCCCCTATACGAGCGTGACCAGGGCGTGTTCGCCCCCTTTTCCAAGACTGACGGATTTCCGACCAATGATTGAGACTTGACGTGCATGTCACGCCCCCTACACGGGCGTGACCTAGGGCGTGTCCGCCAACGTACCGAAGCAATCGTCCTTCCCGCCAGAATCCATAGCCCGAGGTCAACTCCGTGCATGTCTGTAACAACCCCATCCATTCATATAATATATACTAGAAGGTCCGGCCGGGGCCCCACAACATATACCACAAAACAAACGATGAAGCTACGAAGTGATACCAGAGTAGCGCAGCGCAACTAACACATTACATTCTAGCGGAAGCCTATACAATTGAACTCTTCTCTTGAATGTCCAACATATAAAACTCATCATTTTATAGATTATAGGAATGTCTTACAACATGTAAACATCGTTGGCCTTATGGCCTTACAGGGCTTTCAAACAGAGGCCCAAACATTGACACGCAGGCCGGCCACATCAAAGAAAACATAACATGTACATTCACAATAGCCTTCGAGGGCTAGCAGCGACAGCAGCAAAAGCAGTAGGGACTTCAACCCTTATGAGTCCCGCTCGGTTCCCCAGCACCTGCACAGGGACATTCCACCCAAGGGTGGCAAACAGAGGCAACGGTCACTATTCAGCTGACCAAATTATAACGACCCTACCCCTTTTCTCGGGGCAGCGGTAATCTTCTCTGTAGGCATATCATATAACAAGCATGGCAATATATCTCATATAATGTGCTTTCACGCACACATGCCATCACAACCGTCAGCCACCCGGCCCAACGGTCCGTGCACACAGGGCACATTCTTGGTGTACTGGCAAATTAGTTGCCCACCACCGTATCAGGTCACAGCCCAACGGCAACTCACTTGAGCATTTACTCCATGGCGTGCAGCCGGAGTTTTATAGTCTTAGTGAACCGGGATTGGCCCGTAGCCCCCATTGTCTCACGTCGCGTAGGCCTAAGACTCTTGCTATGAGCTCCAACAGACCGCACCTTCTGGTCTCACGTAGGACGAACATAACTCAGGTCGGATCCTCCACCCCCATTGCTCAACTCGCCTTGCCATCACCGAGCACGGCGTACTCGCGGCTAAATAAAGGCGCGGGTAGGTCTCAACGATCCTGTTCTGGCATTCAAGCCTGGGTATTTCTATTACACCCATTCATCTCACAACATTAACGGGTCTTTCCTTGGCACACCAGTACTTCCTGCTACTCTCTTTGCAGCTGGACTCCGCAACTATTCCAAATGTCAGGGGTCTTTCCTGGCTACCATGCCATTACTTCCTGTTACTCGCTTCACAGGTGGACTCCCCATGAACATTAAGCATTCCAAAGAGTATTTCCTAGAATTCCAATCCAGTACTTCCTGCTACTTCCTTTCACAGGTTGAACCCAATAGCACAAGTAGCACAAGCATTCTACGGGTATTTTCCTGGACTACCACTCCAGTACTTCCTGCTACTTTCTTTCACATGTCCAACCTGTCGACTCCTAAAATACACGTTTATCACAGAGTCTTCTCCGGTTCGTATGCAACATCACCAATCCAGACCAACCTGTCCATATGGGCTTCATACAGCATGCCTATTCCGTACTCCATTTTCGGATCTATATGCCAACAAAGGGGATTCCATGAATCCACCCAAAGACTCCCAAAATCAGCCACCTTTTGGTGGGGGAATCACATACATATGCCAAAAAGGAAGCCTTCACATGGCTAGGAAGAAACGTCGTTACCCTTGAAGACCTCTTTGGTGCCATGAGCTCTAAATTGGCTAGGAAGATCCGCAACAGCTTTTCCTCTGCAACGCCGGCCTCAGATCTCTTGTCGGAAAACCGCAGCACCACTGGTGATCAGCCCCCTCTCCTCCCCCTCCTTCTTTCTCTCTCTTTCTCTCTAGAAGTGTAAAAAGAGAAGACCAAAAGCCAAATGAGTTTCCCCAACCCATTCTCGGCCTTAAGAAGACAGGGAGGCCTCTCAGCCCTTAGATCCAGGCTGAAGGAATGGATGGCCATGATTTCACCAAAAATCATATATTTTTCCTAACACGGCCTGTGATAGGCCCGTGTCCATGGCCGTGTTCCCTAAGCGGTGCTCAACCGACTTACCCAATCCAGTGACACGCCCATGTGACATGCCCGTGTCATGGGCCGTGTCACCAGACACGCCTTCAGACACGCACGTGTCTGTGGTCGTGTTCATCAGGCTAAAAAATCTCAAAATCACCTGAGACTCACACGGCCTGTGACACGCCAGTATCCCAGGCCGTGTGCCCATACACGACACTCGACATGCCCCAGCTCAAACTCGTCGGGCTGAGTTCGTCGACCGTACTGACACACCTTGTGACACGCCTGTGTCACAGGCCGTGTCCGAAGTACTCGACGATCGTCGACCAAATTGTGTCAACCACTGTTCCTCCTGAATGCAGGACACCCCCTGGGACACGCCCGTGTCACAGGCCATGTCACCCCAAAAATGAGCCTGCTGAAAAATGGGTTGTTACCATGTCACGCCCCCTGATACGCCCTCCTAGGGTGTGTCACAGGGCGTGACCAACCAGTAAAATTTCCCTATTAATTCAGACCCCCCTTCCATTTCAGCAAGTTTGGGCTGAGAGGTGGAGGTGCTGCCCCTTTGTTTCTTGTCTTTTTTTTGCTTTCTCTCTCTCTCTCTCTTTCTCATTTTAGTTTTTCCTAATTCTAGTTTAGTTTAGGATTTTGTAGTAGCTTTTGTAATTGCTTTAGTTGCTAATTGTAGGGCTAGAATAGGATTTCAATTTTCATTGCACTTGTAATTTTCATTTCCAAGTTGTAAGCTCTCTTTTAAATTAATATAAAAAGTGTTGTTTGCTCTCTTTAGTGCCTTGTGTTCTTTATGCTTTACTACTCATCCCCTCTCCTCCACTTCACCATGAGTAACTAATCCTCCTTGTACTCAATCTTGATGATCTGAGGTTCGAGTGATTTAGTTATGATGATTTGAACTTACCTTTTATTTTTAGGGTTTAGCCTTGAATTACTCTTGATTTATTTTGGGTTGGAGATATATCATCGATATGTATTCTCCACCTATGCTTTCATTCTTGGCTAGCCAAGAGGCTGATAGTTTGAAGTGAGCACTCAAGAGTAAAGGGAGTTGTACGCACCCCTCGAGAGAGGCAGACGTCCAAATCTCCCGGATTGGAGTAAAATCCAACATTGGGGTTCACCGCATAAAGTGAGCTTTAGGCCTCCAATTTAGATGAGAGTCGGTCGGACCTTCCTAAACTCAGTTGGGCACGACTTCGAGAGAAGCGTGTTCAAGATTTAGGAACCTCCACGGTCAAGGACCTTTACCCTATTAAGATTAGGTTTATTTATCATGTTTTTAATCGACTATTGTCGAGGTGATTCTTGATCGAGTGCATTTATATTTCATCATTCCAACCCTTCAGTATAATCATTTCTTTTATGCTCTCTTTATTTTTAGTGCAATCAGCTCTCTTTTTATTTCCTTTCTTTAAGTGCATTTAATTTTCCCCTTTACCCTAAGATTTCCGTCGATAAAATAATAGCCTTCGTGTGAGTAAGTTTACTTAACAGTTCTCAGATTTAAATACGACACTTGTGTCCCCTTACTACAGTTCAATAGGTATACTTGCCTAGTTGGATTGCTAGTTTGGCTGCTCTCTTTTCTTAAGAGAAAGGCCGGGCCACCAAGTTTTTGGCGCGGTTGCCAGGGAGCAACTTTCGTTGATTAATTGAAAACACGAACCTATTAATTTTATCATTTCTCTTTCTCGTCCTCCTTCTAAAAAATTTTAAAATCAAAATTTTTTTTTATTACCGCACTTAATAGAAACCCGCTTCACAATTTTTCTACACAACCTAAATCTCTCGAAAAGGGCAAAGCGGTTTTAAGTGCTGCTATCTTGTCTTGTACCTTGCGAACACTTTGCGGGGTAGTCCTTGGGAAGTTCGAGAGTTAAGCTATTTTTAAAAAATCTATTTCAAAAAAAAAAAATAGCTTTTTTTCTAGTTTTTTTTATTTCTCTTTTTTTTCTTCTCTTCTTCTAGTGTATGACCCGCGGGAGTCCGTCGGTTACTTTGGACCTGGACCACAAAATTGAGCGTACACTTTAGAGAAGATCACGATTTCAAGGTCCTACTATCCAAGTGCCGGTTGAGGACTACGAGTCATTCTCTACTCGAAGAATGGAAGAACCCCGCGTGGAGGAAGCCGTGCATAGGCTTATGTCCTATTATGCATGGCCAAATCTCGAGGGTACAAAATCAAGCATAGTTCGCCCTGCGATAGCTAATAATAATTTCGAACTGAAGCCTAACATAATTCAAATGGTGCAGCAGTATGTGCAATTTGACGAACTTCAAGATGAAGATCCTAACACACATATATCAAGCTTTCTGGAGATTTGTGACACCTTCAAGATAAATGGTGTCACAAATGATGCTATTAGGCTTAAGATTATTTACTTTCTCCCTTAGAACTAAGGCTAAGCAGTGGCTGAACACTCTACCTAAAAATAGCATCACAACCCGGACTCAATTAACTGAAATATTTTTGGCGAAGTATTTTTCGCCAGTTAAAACTGCAAAACTTAGGAACGACATTTCTGCTTTTGGACAAATAGACTCTGAAACCCTATATGAAACTTGGGAAAGATTTAAAGAATTATGAAGACGATGCCCACATCACGTGTTGCCTGTATGGTTACAAGTGCAGACGTTTTATAACAGGCTAAATCAAAATACGAATCAAATGATAAACGCTGCTTCTAGCGGTACTTTAAACCATAAGACCCCGGAAGCAGCTCTTGAGCTTTTTGAGGACATGACCATGAACACTTATCAGTGGAATATGCCTAGGTACCGCCCAAACAAACCTGCAGGTATTTTTGAAGTGGACAACATCTCCCAGCGCGCTCTGCAAGTTGAAATATTAAGCAAAAAAATTACAGAGATGACTGCTGCCTCCGCCCCTCAGGTATGGGAATCTGCAACCCCTACTGCAGAACAATTTGATTATGTTAATAATAATATGCCTAGAAATACTTTTAATAATTTTTTTGCTGCGAATTTTCATCCTCCTGGTTTTGTTTTTTCAAATAGTTATAATCCTGCTTTAAGAAATCACCCGAATTTTTCATGAAGTAATCCATCGAATGCAATGCGCCCACCACCACAAAATGATTTTTCTGCACCGCCTCCACCTCTTCAGAACTTTCCAAAACCTCCAAGCTTGGAGGAGTTACTTTCTAAATATATCACCACAAATGACGCTACTATAAGAACCTTAACTGGAAGCGTTAAAAGTTTAGAGAATCACATAGGACAGCGCGCTAAAATAATTTCTGAGCGACCCGCGGGGTCTCTTCCTTCCAATACCGAGCCCAACCCAAGAGATCAAGCGAATGCTATAACTCTTCGGAGTGGGAAGCAAGTTCCCGGTATGGTAAGTGAAGTGCCCGAGGCAAGCTCCGCTCCAGCTTTAAAAAATCAAAGCTTCGCTCCCGTTTTAAAAATTCCACCCCCTGCTGAAGAAGAAGTTATCACCCCCGTTTTAGAAAAAGATCTCACTCCACCACCCATCTTTAAAAATAATCCAACCCCGCCATACCCTTTCGAACTTAATAAGCAACGACAGGATGATCAATACTCCCGCTTCTTAGAAATGTTTAAACAAATCAACATAAATCTGTCCTTCCACGAAGCGATATCCCAGATGCCGAAGTACGCTAAGTATCTTAAGGACCTCCTGACCAACAAGAAGAAGTTAGAGAACCTTTCACATGTAACGTTAAATGCCGAGTGCTCTGCGGTCTTGACAAACGGTTTACCAAATAAAATCAGTGACCCGGGTAGTTATTATATTCCGTGTGTCTTTGATGATCTTTTTGTCAAGCACGCATTAGCTGACTTAGGTGTGAGTATTAATCTGATGCCCCTCTTGTTGTTTAAGAAGTTAGGAATTGGTAGTGTCAACCCCACACACATGAGTATCCAGCTCGCTGACAGATCAATCAAATACCCGTTAGGAATCGTGGAGGATGTCTTAGTTAAAGTAGACAAGTTCATCTTCCCCGTGGACTTTGTCATATTGGACATCGAAGAAGACGTCAAGGTTCTGCTGATCCTTGGCCGACCCTTCCTTGCCACCTCCCGAGCTATCATTGACGTAAGCAATGGTACGCTCTTCCTTCAAGTAGGCGACGACGAAGTGACTTTCTCTATCATCCCCTCTATGAAGAACACCCTAGCAAATGATGACTCCTATTTTTTCGTAGATGCCCTAAGTGAAGAACCCTCCTATCGCCTCTCTGATTTTGAAAAAGAATTTTTTGATTTTTGTTCCTCTTCTACTCCTCCAACTGAATTGCTACACCTAAGTGAAGAATCCTCTTATCGCCTCTTTGAATTTGAAAAAGAATTTTCTAATTTTTGTTCCTCCTCTACTCTTCCAACTGAATCGCTGCAAGAAGCCTCCATGGCCGCTAGCCCCACCCCTTTCAATTTTCCGTATAAAGAAAGTATCAATGAAAATATTGTTTTTGAAAAAGAACGGATTTCTAAAACGTCATATGAATACCCCTACCCTGGTATTGAAAGAACTACCCGAGCATCTTAGATACGCTTTCTTAGAAAACGACTCCAAGCTGCCAGTAATAGTTTCGGCCTACCTCGCGGATGCGCAAAATGATAAACTTCTTTTAATTTTACGTAAACATCGCCAAGCTATTGCTTGACAGATATCTGATATCAAGGGCATAAGCCCATCTTTCTGCACTCACAAAATCCTAATGGAAGATAATTCGCGTAATTCAGTCCAACCTCAGAGCCGCATAAATCCCAACATGAAAGAAGTAGTTAAGGGCGTGGTTATGAAATTATTAGACGCAGGAATTATCTATCCTATATCTGATAGTAAGTGGGTTAGCCCAGTCCAGGTAGTACCAAAGAAGGGAGGGATAACGGTAGTTAGTAATGAGAATAATGAATTAATCCCTTCACGGACAGTGATCGGGTGGCGAATGTGTATAGATTATCGTAAGTTAAATGAAGCCACCCACAAGGATCATTTTCCCTTACCATTCATCGATCAGATTTTAGAATGATTATCAGACCATAACTTTTATTATTTTCTTGATGGCCTTTCAGGGTATTTTCAAATCCCCATATCTCCCGAGGACCAGGAGAAAACTATGTTTACTTGTCCCTTTGACACCTTTACCTACCGAAGAATTCTGTTTGGATTGTGCAATACGCCGGCTACATTCCAGCGATGTATGCTCGCTATCTTTGACAAGTACGTAGAAAGCATTATGGAGGTATTTATGGATGATTTCTCCGTGTTCGGCAATTCCTTCGATAGTTGTTTAGAAAACCTCGAAAAAGTCTTCGAACAATGCGAATAAACTAACCTTGCCCTAAATTGGGAAAAAATGTCATTTTATGGTGAGGGAAAGGTTAGTTTTGGGCCATAAAATTTCTACAAGAGGAATTGAGGTAGATATTGCCAAGATAGAAGTTATCGAGAAGCTGCCGCTGCCTACAAACATAAAAGATATAAGAAGTTTCATATGTCGCGCTGGTTTCTACCGCCGCTTCATAAAGGACTTCTCCAAGATCACCAAGCCCCTTACCCATCTCTTACAAAAAGACGCCCCATTTATTTTTGATGACCTTTGCCTAGCTGCTTTTAATTTCATAAAAGAAAAATTAATTAATGCGCCAATTATGATAGCTCCGGCGTGGGACTTTCCATTTGAGATAATGTGCGATGCGAGTAGTTATGCAGTAGCAGCCGTATTAGGACAACGTATATCTAAAAACTTCCACCCCATCTATTACGCTAGTAAAACACTCACATCTGCACAAGAAAATTACACCACGACCGAGAAGGAGCTCCTAGTTGTAGTATTCGCTTTTGATAAATTACGTCCTTATATTACACTTTCAAAAATTATTGTTTTTACGGACCACTCGGCCCTCAAATATCTTCTTTCTAAATCGGATGCCAAGTCGAGCTTGCTTCGCTAGGTCTTACTCCTCCAGGAGTTTGACTTAGAGATCCGTGATAAGCGAGGAGCCGAGAACTTGGCCGCCGACCGTCTCTCGCGATTAGACAATTCCCTCATAGAAAAATTAGATGAAAAATCTTTTAACGATTATTTTCCCGATGAGAAGCTGTTTTCAATAACACATCTACTTCTCCTTGTTTCACACATCGCCAACTATCTAGTGGCTCGTGTGCTCCCAAAGAGTTTTCATCTCAGCAAAGAAAGATTCCTTTCTGAGTTGAAGAACTATTTTTGGGAGGACCCTCTCTTTTCTGAGTCTGTGCAGACCAAGTTATAGGAGGTGTATTTCTTATGAAAAAGGTGTAGACATTATTAAGCATTAGCATGAAGGTCCAACAGGTGGGCACTATCAAGCTACTCGCACCGCTCACAAAGTGCTAAGCGCGGGTTTTTACTGGCCTAGCCTGTTTAAAGACGCGTGGGCCTTTGTGAGTAGGTGTGATAGTTGCCAACAGTCGAGTAATATTTCTAATAAAAATGAAATGCCGCAAAATTATTTCCTTAAGTGCGAAGTTTTCGACCTCTGGGGAATTTATTTTGTTGGCCCTCTTCCTTCTAGCTTCGGGAATAAGAATATTTTAGTTGCCGTCGATTATGTTTCACGATGGGCTGAAACCCAGCTCTCCCTATGAACGACGCCCGAGTCATAGTTACATTTTTAAAAAAATATTTTCTCGATTCGGTACGCCGCGCGCCTCGTTAGTGACAGGGGTTCCCATTTCTGTAATGCACAGTTTTTTAAAATCTTTACAAAATATGGCATTACTCATAAGATTTCAACTGCCTACCACCCCCAAACTAAAGGACAAGTCAAAGTAATGAATAGAGAAATAAAAAGAATTTTAGAAAAGACTGTTTCCACATCTAGAAAAGACTAGTCAGCCAAATTAGACAATGCTCTATAGGCCTACAGAACAACGTACAAAACTGCCCCCGGATGTACGCCATATCGGTTGGTTTATGGAAAATCATGCCATTTACCAGTAGAATTACAACACCGCGCTTTTTGGGTCTTAAAATTTTTAAACTTTGATCCCCACTCTGTCGGTGATTTTAGAAAATTTCAACTCAACGAACTCGACGAGTGGAGCTCTTACACGTACAAAAATAACAAACTTTATAAAGAGCGGATGAAGCGTTTGCACGATACACACCTTAGGCACCCAAAAACCTTTAAGCCGGGCGACCAAGTTCTTCTGTATAACTCTCGTTTACATTTATTTTCGGGCAAGTTAAAACCACGCTGGCCTGAGCCCTTTTCTATTTTAGAAGTTTTTCCCTATGGTACTTTTTTGATTTCCCACCCTGATAAGGGTAATTTCAAAGTGAATGTTCATCATCTTAAACTGTATTTTTGTGATGATGTCAGTCCTAACTGTGTTAACTCTATCCTTCATGATCTAACTTTTGATTAGTTTGGAACTTTGTTTTATTTTTATTAAACATTTGAACTATTTCTTTGAACTTTGTTTTAGACAATATTTTTGGACAATATTTTTTTGTTGCGTCGAGCTCAAAAGACATTTTAAACAAAGGGTGCTCTTGGGAGGCAACCCAAGTTATCCTTTTCTGTTTTCTTTATTTTACAATTTTTGCCCCGGACGGCTCCGACAAGCTGAAGCTTCTGTGATCGCCTGCTCTAACGCTGCTGAATCCATCACGAAGTCCAAAGAAGACATTTCATGAAGATCCAAAGCGCAAGCATGGGGGAGAAGCATCCCTCAGCTTTCACACCAAATAAATCCGGGGAATCTGGCGATGACCAGGATGGGGTAACTTTGACAAAGAAACACCTCCGTCAACACCTGGTCACAAAGGATATGGGCTCCCTAAAATACTTTCTGGGGATTGAAATCTCTAGGAAGCCAACTCCATGGTACTTTCCCAACGGAAGTATGCCCCTGATCTTCTAAAGGAGGCAAGTTTGACTGGTGCTAAACCTGCCTATTGTCCCATGGCTGCTAGAGAAGACAAAACTTGGACAGATGACTCACCTCTTCTATCCGATCTTACGAGGTACCGGTGTCTGGTTGGCAAACTCATTTATCACACAGTAACTAGACCCGACATCTCTTATGTTGTTGGCATGGTAAGCCAGTATATGCAAGATCCTAGGGAGTGTCATCTACAATCTGGCCTGAGGATATTGGAGTATATTAAAGTAGCACCAGGGAAGGGTCTCCTTTTTCAGAAGAATGGTCACTTAAGGGTTGAAGCGTACTCAGATTCAAGCTATGTTGATGACAAAGGTGACCGCAAGTCAAGACCAGGTTTCTGCACCTTTGTTGGAGGCAATCTTGTGAGTTGGAGGAGCAAGAAACAGTCTGTGGTCTCCACGTCTAGTGCATAAGCGGAATATCGCAGTATGGCGTCGACCATATGTGAGTTGAAATGGTTACGAGCTCTCATGCTTGACTTAGGAGAGGTTTACTGTTGAATTTTCTCCAGGTGGTCAACGAGATAGCCTGATGCCAAATTAATATTCTCAGCACTATCAAGATCACACCTTGATCACGCGGAAATTTCCCTGGACCTTGGAGTGAGCGGGGTTATCTCAACTAAAGCCAGTCAACCAGAAAACACACGCATCACAAGAGTCTTTATTGATCAACAACAATCTTCTTTACAATGCGAGACATACATGGCGAGACATGCTTTACCAAAACCACCAAAGGGAAAACGGAGAACTACAAAAACAAGACAAGACAAACAAGCCACACGGACTCAAAAACTAAGCCGCCGGTCTACTGTTGTGGAGTCTGTACAGTCCGTCAGGTCGCCAGACTGCAACCCAAGCCGTGCGGGCTACCCCTTATTCCAATGCTAGCTCTAACCTCCAGTCTGCAAGCCGCCTAACCGCGAGGTCGCCTAGCCTCCAGACCGCACAAGCTGCGATGCCGAATAGAATAGTCCGCTTGAAGTAGGCGACTTATTGAACCCCGAACCAAGTTGCTAATGAGAAGACCGTCTGGTCGCTATCCGTGACCTGCTGTTTACCGCCTATTGCTTAACCGCAGAGTCCGCACTGTCCTTGACCGCAATCAGAGCCAAGTCCTGGCTTTCCGCGCTATCTGCACAACCTGCAAAGCACAAACCTGTCAACTCAACGAAACTGCGCGGACACCAAAAGGCAGTCCACAGCAACTTGTGCGGGCTCAAGTTACTGTTCACTTACTTCGGTTGGTTTCAGGTTACTATTCCTGATGTGACATGGTCCTATTTATAGGCACGATGATGAGTGTTGTCAACGCCCTAGCCGATAGGATTACCGCCACATCCCGCAGTAAGAACAAAGTACATCCGCAAGCCCGCGGATAAACACACCAGTCCGCCGCTCTGTGCAAGTTATCCAGTCCGCCTATGCTTCTCCAAGGCCAGATACAATGCCAGTCCGCCGTGTCGCCAAAGGCCAAGCCAAGACCACCACAGCCGGACTCTGCAACAGCAGTCCGCCTATCCGCGGACACGCCGCTTCAGTCCGCTCATCCCGAGCTAGTAGCTGTCACCAAGGCAATAGCCACACTCAGCGGACACGTCGATCCAGTCCGCTCATACTACGGACAACTCTAGTCTGCATATCCTGCAGAGAACTCCAGTCTGCATACCCTGAGTCAGCCTTGTCACCAAGACACCTATCTGACTCAGCGGACACTGCTCCAGTCTGCTTGCACAATAGACACCTCCAGTATGCATCTTTCGCTGACTGCTCCAGTCCGCATATCCTGAGTCCACACCGGCAAGGTAGCCATCGGACTCAGCGGACTCCAGCTCTAGTCCGTACGCAGTTGCGGACACAATCTCTAGTGCGCTTCCCCCAAACTCGCAACCAAGGCACAGAGCACTTCTGGCAAGCTTGGCGGACGGAGACATAGTCCGCACTCCACTGCGCGATCTCCCCTACTGAGCCAAACATGTACTTGGTTCAGAACCAAGTCCATACCACTAGCCACAAGGGCTAGTCCGCACTTACTGGCGAACTCCGCGGCTTTCATTAGCCGCTCCACCAGAGCAAGACCAAGGCTTATGCCAAGCCGGTCTACCGAGCTCTAGTTCTCTAGTCCGCTTCTTGTCGGAATCCGCGGATAGAGTATCTATCCACCTGGTTACTTTCTGGGATCCAGCTGCTTGCTTAGCATAAGCCGGCCTGACAAACCTCCGTTGTTGTTCTCATAGCCCGTGAGAACAGACCGCCCAGGCCACCGTAGAGTAAGCTGTCCGAAACAGCCGAGCCGACCTAGTTGTCTGCCAAACCTGTCCGCGTAGTTCGCACGGATAGGTTGCCCAAGTCTTCCATTCACCCACTTTCACTTCACAGATTTCAACAATCCCCCTTGAAGTGAGAATTGGTGAATAACTCCAGCAGCTCCTGTAACCTTGCTCCTGGTCCCTCCGATAGCATCTACGAAGATATGTCCAAGACATAGTCCTCGTCTCACATATCATGGACCATGAGGGAACCCACCAGCATCTCCCAAAAGGAGCCATGCTTCCCTCTGCCTTCTTCTTCAGCTTCAACCTCCACTCATGCATCAGAGGAGTATCACCAACTACCATGGGCACAAAATCCCAAGCCTCATCACCTCTAAGAGTAGTCACCTCCTCAGCCTTGGTGTCAATCACCTCCTTGATTCTAGTGGGGTCATCACAACAAGAAGATACTCGCTCGATCTGAGGGCTAGCAAAGAACTATGGGACCAAGCTCGCCGTGTTCCCTTCGCTATATCGAGCTGGTGGCTTACTGATCCTCTTCGATCTCTGAAGAAACTGATCATGGTTAACCACCTCCGCTGCTCCTCCTGAACCAACTCCGTTCCCGGGAAAACCCAGAACAATTCTCCCCTTGCTTCCTGAACAAGACGCCTCCTCACTGGAAACAAAAGCACCTGGAGCAAAGCTCCCACTGCTACCTGAACCAGAAGTCTCCGCTCTCGAACAAGAACTACCTGGAACATCGCTCCCCCTGCTTCCTGAACCGGAAGCCTTTGCCCCGGAGTTAGAATAACTTGGAGCTCCTGGTGACTCACGCAGCTCCACCTAAACCTTAGCAGCAGCCTCCTTCAGCCCATCATCTGACCTGCTCACCTCTAGCTCCACATGAGAGTTATCCCAATACAAAGTCTGTTCATCAAATACAATGTCTCTCGACATGATGAGTCTCTTCGTTGCAGGATCCATACACCTCCATCTTCTCCTCTGCTCATCATATCCAACAAAGACTAGCTTCATCTTGAGAGAAGCCGGAGTGTGTATGTAGTAGGTAGATCCAAACACCCGTAGGTGCTTTACACTGGGCTTCACCCCAAACATCAGCTCATAAGGAGTCTTCACATAGATCGGACTAAGAGGCATACGATTGATGACATGTGTAGCGCAGGCCATCCCTTCCGCCCAAAGAGCCTTCAGAACGCCTTTACTCTGAAGCCAACACTTGCAGGTCTCCGTCAACCAATGGATCATCCGAGTTGCAACACTACCTTGCTGTTAAGTATGTCCACAAGAAAGCTCCTTCCGGATCCGTGCTTTCTGCAAAAGTTCGAGAACTCGGTTGAGCCAAACTCACCACTGATGTTTGTCCTCAACTTCTTGATCTGCAGGCCAAGCTGGCCTTCCACAAGCTTCTTGAACTCCACAAACAAGCGCATCATGTTCGACTTCGCCTTCATGAAGTATACCCAAGTATACCTTGAATAGTCATCAACCAATATCAGCATGTACTTGCTGCCTCCAAGACTGGCGGTGACGGTCGGTCCAACCAAAGCACAATGGACAACCTCCAAAGGTGCTTTACATCTGGATTATGCCTTATCAACCATAAAGCGATAAGCTTCACTTTGCTGACATCCTGCACACCCCTAACCATCGCCATAGGATGACAATCTAGGCAATCCTCTCACGAGTCTTCTTTCCACCATTGCTTTCAGCTTGTCCATCCCTATATGTCCCAGTCTTTCATGCCAGATAGCTGCACTATCACTGGCCTTCATCCAATCAGCACTTGAACTTGTTGAAATCCCAACTAAGATTTCTCCTTACTCACAACATGAGCTACGTTCGCCGAGAGCAAGACAACCTTGCACTCTTTCCTGAGATGACCATGCTGCTTGCATTTATAGCACCTTGGTCCCTCCTTCCTCTTACCATCACGCCTAGGAGAAACACTCCTCTCTTGCTGATATGAAGTAGAAGGACCATCCTCTCCAACAACTTTCACCTCCTTCCTGAAAAACCCATCTAGGGAAGTCCAAACCTCCGCAGCTTACCGATATCCACTGATGTGGTCCAAGAGCTCCGATGAGATCACCTGCTTGAGAATAGACTCAGATTTTGCATTTGTCTCCTTCCAAGATCTCATCTCTTCAACATTGCCAGCAGTAGCCTCTTGTCTTTCTGCTCCACATACTACCTCCCAAAGGTCCTCGCCAAGAAGAAAGCTCTCCATACAAGACTTCCACATATCAAAGTTCGTCTATGTAAGGAGATCAATTCCAAGACAACGTGCATCTTCCACTACCATGGTTCTACCACTGGTTCCCTCTTCACAAGAGCAACAACCACTTCAGTTGAACACTGCTTATCCACTCCAGTCCAGCTCTGATACCATGTTGAATTTTCTCCAGGTGGTCAACGAGATAGCCTGACGCCAAATTAATATTCTCACACTATCAAGATCATACCTTGATCTCGCGAAAATTTCCCTGGACCTTGGAGTGAGCAGGGGTTATCTCAACTAAAGACAATCAACCAAAAAACACATGCAACACAAGAGTCTTTATTGATCAATAGCAATCTTCTTTATAACGCGGGACATACATGACGAGACATGCTTCACCAAAACCACCAAAGGGAAAACAAAGAACTACAAAAACAAGACAAGACAAATAAGCCGCGCGGACTCAAACACTAAGTTGCCGGTCTACTGCTGTGGAGTCCGCACAGTCCGTCAGGTCGCCAGACCGCAACCCAAGACACGCGGACTACATCTTATTTTAATACTAGCTCTAGCCGCTAGTCTGCAAGTCGCCTGACCGAGAGGTCGCTTAGCCACCAGACCACACAAGCTGCGATGTCAAATAGAACGGTCCGCCTGAAGTAGATGACTTATTGAACCCCGAACCAAGTTGCCAAAGAGAAGACCTTCTGGTCGCAGTCTGCGACCTGCTGTTTACCGCCTGTTGCTTAACCGCAGAGTCTGCACTGTCCATGACCGTAATTAGAGCTAAGTCCTGGCTTTCCAGCGCTATCCGCATAACCTGCACAGCACAAACCGGTCAACTCAACCAAACTGCACGGACACCAAAAGGCAGTCCGCAGCAACTTGTGCGGGCTCAAGTTACTGTTCACTTACTTCGGTTGTTTTCATTTACTATTCCTGATGTGACATGGGTCCTATTTATAGGCACGATGATGAGTGTGGTCACCGCCCTAGCCGATAGGATTACCGTCACATCCCACAGCAAGAATAATGTGGATCCACAAACCCGCAGATACACACACCAGTCCGCCGCTCTGTATAAGATAGCCAGTCCGCCTATGCTTCTCCAAGGCCAGACACAACGCCAGTCTGCCTTGTCACCAAAGGCCAAGCCAAGACCACCATAGCTGGACTATGCAACAGCAATCCGCCTATCCGCGGACATGCCGCTTCAGTCCGCTCATCCCGAACCACCGGCTGTCACCAAGGCAACAACCGGACTCAGCAAACATGCCGATCCAGTCCGCTCATACTGCGGACAGCTCTAGTCTGCATATCTGTTGGGTACATTGGAAAATATGTACCAGATTTGAAGAAGCATCATGCTAATCAATGATATACATCAAGGTGTATTTGATGTGCTTTGAGTTTATATGTGCAGGTTAAGTAATTGCAGGAAATGCAGAAAAGTTTCTAAGTCCATGTGTCGACACTTGGGAAAAGCTGTGTCGACACTTGGAGTAATTGTGTCGACACCAGGAAAGGAAGTGTCGACACCAGAAGAAAAGTGTCGACACTTACAGGCAGTGTCGACACACTATGAAGAATTGTCAACATAATCTATGTCGACACTTAGAGGCAGTGTCGACACCCAGAGAACCTTTGTCGACATCAAATGTGTCGACACCAGGAGGCTGTGTCGACACTCAACAAGCTTCAACAAAGTTAAAGTACTTGTGTCGACACAAAGGAGATGTGTCGACACTCAGCAAGTTTCAACACATGAAGTCATGTGTCGACACAAAGGAGATGTGTCGACACTCAGTAAGTATCAACAATAAAAGAAGATGTGTCGACACAAAGGAAATGTGTCGACACACAGCAGAATTCAGATAAGTGTTAAAGAAGAAGAACTTGTGTTGACACACAGAATCACTGTCGACACATTCTGAAGAAGCAGTGTCGAGAAGCTGTTACAACAACAAAAGGAGTTGTGTCGACACCATCAAGGCTAGTGTCGACACTTAGTTCACTTGTGTCGACACTTGGTCTATTTGTGTCGACATATAATAACTATCTGTTTCGACACTTTCAGACAGTGACAGTGATTTCAAGAAGTGACTGGATGACTTGACAGCTGCCATTTCAACCGGTGAACTGCAACTGTCAGAGCTCTCAGGAGGTTGTTAGAAACCGGATCAGCCGGTCACCATGGAGAAAGTTTATATAAAGGCTTTTTCTTTCAACAAAAAGAAGAATCAATCAACATACTATTCATTGAAGATCAATAACAGATTGAAGATCTACACAGAGATCAAACAACACAAAAGAAGAAGACCTTCGACAGAAGATGTAAGAAGTTGGAGAGAGAGCTCCTTCTAAGAAGAGCTGCTGAACCAGGCTGCTAAGTAAGATTCAGATTGAGATCTGAATCTCAAGACAGAAGTTGATTGAAGATCATCTTCACAGGAGATTCAACCCTACTGAGTTCTAATTCAAGAAGCTTTGAAGAAAGCTAAGGGAGGTTGATCTCTGCCAAGTTCTTCCAAGAACTCATCAAGAAGCCAGTCAAGTCATCTCTCTCTGTCAGGGTTGTGGTTAATTACTTTGTATAATCAAATTGCTGTAGGATCTTGTATAGATCTGAGCTGTAATCCTATTTTATAAAGGCTGAGTGTAGGAGACTTTGTGCTCTGAGTGTAGGTCTTGTTGAAGACTGAGGTAGGGCTTTTGAGCCTGAGTGTAGGAGAATCAATTCTCTGAGTGTAGGCCTCGTTGAAGGCTGAGGTAGGGCTGTTTAGCCTGAGTGTAGGTCTTGTTGAATACTGAGTGGTAGGGCTTTGTGCCTGAGTTGTAGGAGTGGGGACACTCTGAGTTGTAGGAACCTGTTTGGGGTTCTGAGCCGTAAGATCTGTGGATCTGAGGAGAAGTGCTGAAGTTAGGCCGAATCTAGTACACTACTAGATAGGCAAAGGGGGAAAGTGGATGTACACAGACCTTGGGGAACCACTATAAAAATCTGTGTGCACTCTGTGTTTGTTTATTTCTGTGATTGCTGAGCTAGCTGTGCTGAATTGTTGTAGCAAATTGCAAATACAGGTTTAATATTACAGTGTTTCTGCCTGAAATTTAAAAAGATAAAGTACACCTATTCACCCCCCTAGGTGGTTAGGCACTATTTCTTTCAAGTAGTATCAGAGGGAGGTTACTCAAAAAGGGACTTAACAGTCTGAGTAAGATCCTGTAGGCAGATTCAGAACAAACAAGAATCAAGAAAATGGGTTCTAGTGAGAATCACAAAGAATTGGGGTCCATGAAATTGCCAATATGTAGAAAAGAGATATTTGGCATATGGAAAGAGAGGGTTAGACTCTTTATGGAAGCTTCTGACCCAAGGATATATATTACAGTTAAAGAAGGCCTATATGTTCCAATGAAGGTATCCATTCTGGATGCAAATCAGAAAACTCCCAAGGACTTCTCTGAAATGACAAAAGATGAACTCATTCTGGCCACTATGGACAAGAGAGCCCAGAATATAATTGTTAGTGCCATTGATGATGCAACATTTCAGAACTTAATTCATTGTAAAACCTCTAAAGAAATGTGGGACACATTAATAGTCTATATGGAGGGCTCAGAGGAAGTAAGACAAGATAGGAAGTCCTTATTAGATCAGGAATATGAAAGCTTCAGACAACGAAAGTCTGATAGAATTACAGAATGTTACAAGAAGTTCTATAGGATAGTTAATGAATTGATGTCTTATGGAAGAGAGTTCAGCAACTATGAGCTGAATGACAAGTTCTTAAGATCTATGACTAAGGACTGGGACACCAAGATCTGTGTCATTAGGGAAGTGGCCAAGCTAGCTGTTATACCTCCTCCAACTTTGTTTGGAAAACTGCTATCTTATGAAATGCAGTTAATGGTTAGAAAGGAGGAAGAGAAGAATACTAGAGTGGAGCACAAGGAAAAGACTGTGGCCTTCAAGACTGAAGCCACTAAGAAGTATAGAAGCAAGTCTCCATCTCCACCTCAAATAATTGTTGAGGCTGTAACAGATAATTCAGATAGCAAGAATTCAGATAGCAGTGAAAGTGATGAAGACTTTGCTGCTTTTACTAGGCATTTTCAAAAGTTTCTGAAGAAGAAGCAGTGGAGGTCTAAGCCTTCCACTTCTCAGCCAAAAGATGACAACTATCAGAAGAGAAAGTCTTCCAAGAATGACAGAAGAAGGTCCAAGCCAAGCAAAGCTACATCTTCAAAAATTGTGTGTTATTGCTGTAATAGACATGGACATGTAGTGGCTGACTGTCCTGAAAAGAGGAAGGAGTCAGCTGACAAAAAGAAGACTCAGTTTAAGGGAAAAAAGGAAAAGTCCTTTGTTGCTAAGAAAGACAAGAGTCTGACAGATCAATCATCTTCAGAAACAGAAACAGAAGCTGAAGCCTACATTGGATTATTTGCTGAAGAGGAAGAAGATGAGTTCATGTAGCTAATGAACTCAATTTATGAGCATGAAGACCATCAGTGCAAGGGGCTGATGGCTATATCTGAAGGAGACAAGATCCAGGATCAGCCTGGACCAAGTAAGGTACAAAGTTGTTCTTCTAGTTCAATTTATAGTACTGAGTCAGGATCAGATACATCTGCATCAAGTGATGTGGGTCGGTCTGAATCTGAAGGAGATATTCATCAGTTAATTGATGAATATAGGGACTTGTTGCAGGCCTTGAAGAAAAGCAAAACCTTGGCCAAAACTCAGGCAAAGGAGATTGCTAGTCTTAAATTGGCTGCTGCTGATTCGGACAAGTTGTTAGATCAGAAACTGAATGAAATAGCCAGGCTGAAGAATATTACTGTTATTCAGATGGGTACTATTACATTTAAGAATGATCAAATTAGAAATCTGGTGGTTAGACTTCAAAAGGAGAGAGAGAGATTGTAGTAAGTTTTTCTAAACCTAAATCTATTTTACCCTTGATAGATGAGTTTGTACCTCAAAAGGGTAAGACTGGATTGGGGTTTAAAAAACCTGCCTGGACTTCTAGGTCCAAATCTAAGGGCAAAGTCCCAGCACTAAACAAGAAGCCTGCAATAGATAATCCAGCCAGGGTTGTACCTAAACAAAGGTACAACAGGTTTGAGTGCTGGTGTTGTGGCAAGATAGGACACTTTGCAATAGATTGTTGGCACAATTCAAGTGTCAAGGAGAGTAGCAAACTGTCTGCTAGAAGTGCTACAAGTAGTTTTGTTAAAAGTCAGACTAACCTGCACCAAGGACCCAAGAGTTATTTGGGTTATATGGTTAAGTAATCTGTTTTACAAGTGAGTCCAAGTGGCCATGCCCCTATATGGTACTTGGACAGTGGATGTTTCAGGCACATGACTGAAACTAGGGGTTTGCTGAAGGACTATACACCTATCAAGGATGACCCTAAAGTTACCTTTGGTGGTTCAGGAAAAGGAATCATCAAAGGATTTGGTAACATTTCTACTAACCTGATTACAATTACTCAAGTAGCTTATGTAAAGAGTTTGAAACATAACCTCATTAGCATAAGTCAGCTGAGTGATTTAGGATATGACATCTCATTTGTCAAGAATGGTTGTCATATCAAAAGGTCAAGTGATCAAAAGATCATTATGATAGGATATAGGAAGAGAAATGTCTATTGTCTTGACTTTGTATGTGAGAACAATGTTTCTCCTATTTGTCTTGTAGCTGATGAGAAAGTCTCACATTGTGTTAAATAGCACAAGAGGCTGGCTCATCTTAACTATAAGACAATTGGCCAACTCTTTAGCAAAGAGTTAGTGAAGAATGGTCCTCAAGTTAAGTGCATAAAGGATGGGATATGCTCAGCTTGTCAAAAAGGCAAGCAGAGAAAATCCACCTTTCATAACCTTGAGAACAAGGATTCTATGAGGTGACTATACCTCTTGCAAATGGATCTTTTTGGTCCTATGCCAGTTCACAGCCTAGGTAGGAAGGTCTACACATTTGTGGTAGTAGATGACTATTCAAAATATTCCTGTGTGTTCTTCCTAAGACAAAAATCTGAAACCCCTAGTATCTTATATAGTTTTGTTAAACAAATTCAGAATGAGTTAGACAGTACAGTGATCAAAATCAGAAGTGACCATAGTACTGAATTTCAGTCTGACAGTATAACAAAACTGTGTGAAGAGTTTGGGATTTTTCAGGAATTTTCCTCACCAAGAACACCTCTGCAAAATGGTATTGCTGAAAAAAAGAATACAACATTGATAGAGGCTGGTAGAACCCTATTGAGTGACACTTCTCTCCCAGAATATTTCTGGGCTGAGGCAGTAAATACTGCTTGTCATGTGATCAATAGGGCTACTATCACCAAGAGCCACAAGAAGACCCCCTATGAGATTTTGAAGGGCAGAAAACCAAATTTATCCTATTTCAGGATCTTTGGTTGCAAGTGTTATATACTTAACAATGACAAGTCTTACCTAACCAAGTTTGCTGCCAAATCCCAAGAGGGGATCTTTGTTGGGTACAACACCAATAGTAAGGCTTATACGGTCTATAACTTGATTACTCAAGTTATAGAAGAGTCTGTACATGTAGTTTTTGATGAAGCAAGGCTCATTAACTGTGAATTGCCAAGTAGTGTTTGCATCTCTACAGATGTAACTGAGAAGATGGACAAGCTTACCATTACAGAAGGTTCTACTGCAAGTCAGCAAGTGGAAGATGGTGGCTGCTGTCCAGGGGGAGTACAAGATACTCCTGATGCTGAAGAAGACCAAGAGGTGCAATATATTGAAGAGGCTGGAGGTGTACAACCTGAAGATAGACTACCTCCAGCAAATAGGCACTTAAAGGATCATCCAACCAATCAAATAATTGGAGATCCCAGACAAGGAGTGCAAACAAGAAGCAGGAATCCGAGTACAGTTCTTTACTCCAACTTCCTATCCCAAGTGGAACCAAAGAAGTTTAAAGAAGCAGTTCTAGACCCTCATTGGATTGAGGCCATGCAAGAGGAGCTGAACCAGTTCAGGAGGTGCAAAGTCTGGAAACTTGTTCCTAAACCCAAAGACCACAATATCATTGGAACAAAGTGGATCTTTAGGAACTAATTGGATGAGAATGGAATTATCATAAAGAATAAAGCTAGACTTGTTGCAAAGGGATATAGACAGGAAGAAGGTATTGATTTTGATCAAACCTTTGCTCCAGTAGCCAGACTGGAAGCAATAAGGATGTTCCTTGCCTATGCAACATATCAAGGGTTTAAGGTATATCAAATGGATGTAAAGTCAGCTTTTCTGAATGAAAATCTGAAGGAAGAAGTCTATGTAGAGCAGCCATCAGGTTTTGTTGATTCTCTTAAACCTGATTATGTATATAGACTTAGGAAGGCTTTGTATGAGTTAAAACAAGCCCCAAGGGCTTGGTATGAAACCCTGTCTAGTTTCCTCATTGAGAACAAATTCTCAAGGGGGAAAATAGACAAAACTCTATTCCATAGGGAATCTAAAGGCAAGATTATCTTAGTCCAAATATATGTAGATGACATAATATTTGGGTCTACAGAAAGTAGTCTTTGCAGGAAGTTTGCAAAACTTATGCAAGGACAATTTGAAATGAGCAGTATGAGGGAACTTAAGTTCTTCTTGGGTCTCCAAGTTAGACAAACTGAAGATGGATTGTCCATATGCCAGTCTAAGTTCACCCTAGAGTTGATAAAGAAATATGGTATGAAATCATCCACTACCATGAAAACTCCTATGGGGTCAAGCATGTCTCTAAGCAAAGATGATGCTGGGAAACCTGTAGATGAAACTTTGTATAGAGAGATAGTTGGCTCCCTACTGTATTTGACTGCTAGTAGACCAGATATCATGTATGCTACATCTGTCTGTGCTAGGTACCAAGCATGCCCTAAAGAATCTCATCTGACTGCAGTCAAAAGGATTTTGAGATATCTTAAGGGCACATCTTATCTAGGCATTTGGTACCCTAGGAATGGAGATTTTGTACTGACAGGTTATTCAGATGCAGATTTTGCAGGTTGCAAGGAAGATAGGAAGAGTACTACAGGAACCTGTCAATTTATAGGTGGAAGGCTTGTGTCTTGGAGCAGTAAGAAGCAGACCATTGCAGCCATCTCCACAGCTGAGTCAGAATATGTTGCTGCATGAAGCTGCTGTGCACAACTTTTATGGATTCAACACCAGCTAGAAGATTATGGTATTCAAGTAAGTAGAACACCTTTATTTTGTGATTCTACAAGTGCCATTTCTATTGCAAATAATCCTGTCTCCCATAGTAGGACTAAGCACATAGAAATTAAATACCATTTTCTTAGAGAACATGTAGAAAAAGAAGACATTTCCCTAAAATATGTTAAAACAGATAATCAGATTGCTGATATGTTTACTAAGCCCCTAGATGAAACCAAATTCAATAATTTTAAAATTTAATTAGGAATGTTAAACTTAGAATAGTTTAAAAAATTGGCTAAGTAAAATGGTGTCTACACATGAAGTTGTCTGTGTCGACACATTGAAGTGGTGTCGACATTTCAGAGAAATGGTGTCGACTCATCTAGAAAGTCTGTGTCGACACTTCAGAGAATTAGTGTCGACACATCCAAAGTAGGTGTCGACACATCCAAGGTGGTGTCGACACTTAGATTCAACACTAATTTCGTCGAGTAGAGTTTCGACTAATCGTCGAGCTGAGATGTATAAGTGTCGACACATATATTCTGTCGACTATATTTGTGTCGACACATAGTTGTCGCGACATAGAAGTAAGTGTCGACACTTTTCAACAGTGTCGACACATTTAGAGTATTTTGATGCGCCTTTTCACCTTCGATTTTAGAAAGGTATAAATAGGTCTTCACCATTGTTTGTCGACACGCTCACCATAGTTTCGAGACCAAACTTGTGTGTCGATATCTCTCTTCTCTAAATTCAAAATTTCTCCAAACCCTAATAACGCCCAAGCTAGAAGAGAACATCAATGAAGGTTATGAGCTCGTGTGACATGCCTTTGACGATGCGGAACCAGAAATCCAAGGTGTTGTAACCCTAGTTGCAGAGACTGGGTTAGAGTATCTAGTTTCAGAGCCAATCAAGATTTGGAAGGAGGTCCTCGAATTCTTTAATGCAGCTACTCTTGATGAAACTGGACTCAAGATTAAGTCCAAAGTCCATGGGGCAAAAGTCAAAATCACCCAGAAAAATCTAAGAAAAGTTCTACATCTCCCTAGAACTAAAGAAGAGGAAGATGTACCTGCATCAAAGACAAGGGATGCACTGCAATGGTGTGGTTTAGATTCAAGCATGAAAATTGGATCAGTTTTTAACAGGAAAAGGATGAACATACAAGGAAAGTTTTTATCTAAAGTAGTTGGGAAGGTGATAATGAGCAAGCCTGGTGGGCATGGTAGAATATCAGCTCACATGTTCAGTTTAATGACAAGGATAATTTTCCAACTTAAAACTGATTGGTCAGCAGTAATGTTTGACAAGATAAAGGAAAGTCTGAAGAAGCCCAATCTGGGTAGGATTATGAGTTTATACTTAGCTGGAAGTATCCCTGAAGTGATGAACCAAGCTGCAGGTTCTAAGATAAACCATATGAGGAGAATGGATGTTAGAATTATCTCAAGGTGGGATAGAGTGTTAACTAAAGAAATGCCTAGACCAGAGAAGGAAACATCTCAGAAGAAGAAGAAGAAAGCCATTGTGGCTCAAGAATCCTCAAGTAGCTCAGAGGAGCAAGTGGTTTTTAGTTCTGATGATGGAGAGGTTGGAAATGCTGGACAGTCACCAGTAAGACCTGATGATGCACAGATGTAGGGGGAGCTACCATCTGCTAGCCCCATCCACCTGGATCCACTCCAGGGGGAACCTCATCATTTGGATGAGTCAACTCACTTGGATAGTGAACTGGCTACCCAAACAATTCTTGAGGTAATCAATGAAGTTAATCAATCAATTTTTAATATTGAGGATGAAGTATTGACTGAATCATTACTTGATGTTGATCAGCAAACTCAGATACATAGTCAACCACAAGATGTTGTCATGGAAGACACATTAGTTGCAGATAATGCTCCTGAGATAAGAGATTCTCCAGTCCATACTCAACAGGAATTCACTCTAGAAGAGCTATTCACTGATCTAATACAGACTGATTTTGAGAGAGAGAGAAAATAGCTGTTGAGGGGGAGTCAGCTAACCTTGAGGGGGAGCATGCAGAGTTTCATGAAGAGACTGCTAGAAATGAGACTGAGGAGCAAATGAATGCTGAGGAGCTACCAAGAGCAGAGGAAGAATTGACATCTACTCCACAGGATAGAGTAGACATTGCTAGTACTTCTGATTCTGAATATGAAGAGGCTGCTAGATCCAAGAAAAGAAAGCTACAAGTTTTCAAATGGAGAAGCCAGACCTACAAGAAAGCACTGCAAACCATTGTTCCACAGCCTGCCCCAACTGCTGATTATAGTTCATTGTTGGTGGCTTTGCAGATCAAGATGGATGAGCAAAGGAAGGATTTAGAACAATATATGGATGAAGGACATAAATCACTTCAATTTGATCTGGCTCAAGACATAAAATCTATAAGATTTGAAGTGAATCAAAATAAGAAGGAAATGACTGAATGTTTTCATAAAGTAGGCAATGCAGTGGTATATCGGGCTACTCATCAAGAGAAAATAAAAACACAGGTTGATGATATGATAGTGAAACAAGGATATGTTCTGGAAAATCAGATTAGGATGAATGATAATCTGACTGCCTCTCATTATACCATTGTTACTGAAATAAAAAATATAGCTACTGCACAGACTGCAGTAAGTGATACTGCCAAAGAAGAATTTGATAAGAAATTACAAGAAAGCCTAACTGCAGCTCAAACTGATATTGAAGATTCTCAAAAGGCTATTACTGAACAACTCCAAAAGTTAAAACCATTTTATAAAGATGGTGTTAACTATTTGAATGCTCAGATCAGATTTCAGAAGGATGATCTTAAGGATCATATAGTAAGAGAAGTCATAAAGGGGGAGAGGGTATTAGTCAAAGCAGGCTCTGACCATGCTAAATGGATTTCAAACAGCATCAGAGCTACTCTTGGATATCCACCCTTGTGTAATGCCCCGAAACTCAAAGGAGCAAAGGGGGATGTTTTGGGCCAGTTTGGGTTCTGGCAGCAGGCACACGGCCTGGGACACGGGCGTGTCCCAGGGCGTGTCAAGCCTGTGTCGATACTAAGGCGCGAAGTCGACACTTTGGTCTCGACATTGTGTCGAGACTGGGCACACGGCCTGCGACACGGGCGTGTCATAGGGCGTGTCGACCCGTGTCGACACTTAGCCGTGAAGTCGACACAGTGCTTCGAGGTTGTGTCGAGACATGGCACACGGCCTGCGACACGGGCGTGTCGCAGGGCGTGTCAACCCGTGTCGACACTCGTCCCGCGAAGTCGACACTTTGGTGTCGACAATGTGTCGAGACATGGCACACGGCCTGCGACACGGGCGTGTCGCAGGGCGTGTAGACCCGTGTCGACACTTAGCCGCGAAGTGTCGAGACCATGTACACGGCCTGGAGCCCAGGCGTGTCAAGGTGACACGGGCAAGGACACGGGCGTGTCCTAGAACCCGTGCAGTGCTCGGGTTGAAAACGGGGAAAAATGATGGGGTACACGGTCGGCTACACGGCCGTGTCAGGTGGAACACGGGCGTGTCAGCTCGAACACGGGCGTGTTCGATGCCCGTGTGAGGTTCCAGGTGATTCGATTTTGACGGCGAATGAGGCACACGGCCCTGGACACGGGCGTGTGCCAGGCCGTGTTCGGTCCAGATTGGGTATTTCAGCCCCGAATCAAAGCCGTTCATTTCTTTGACTGAAGATCCAACGGCTGGGGGTTGTTCCTGAAGGGATATACCCGGGTTTTGACTTAGAAAACCCTCACTTTTTACACTTATCCTCTTTCTAAATCCTTGGAGAAAGGAGAGCTAAGGCAAGAAGAAGGAGAGCTAGATCCGCCATTGGAGGAGCTTCGGAGCTCCGAGTCGCAAGCCGACTCCGGATCCACGGAGGCAACGCTAGTGCGGTCATTTCCATCCGATTAATTTCCGATGGCGCCAAAGAGGACCTCAAGGGTAACGATCCTCATATTGAGCTTGAATCGCTCCTTTTCTTAGCATAGGAAGCCCGCTCCCGCGAGTTTGCGGAGAGTTGGAGGCGTTCCTTCGGGTACATATGTAAAGTCCCCGTTGTTTAGAGTCCGTATGCGAGAACGGACGTAGGCATTTTGTGTGAAGCCTACCCGGACATGTTAGTCCGGATCGGTGATGTTGCATTGCATAAGGCCGGAGAAGACTCCGTGCTATTGGGTGTTTTCGGGTTTTCTACGCGTAGATTGCAGCAGGGAGCCTTGGGGACTAACCCAAAGGTGCACCGGAAAACTGGGCGGATACGAGATCTTGCCAACTTGGAGGCCTGAGAGCCAACTCGAACATAACTGAGTTTATGTGACTTGCGGTAGAATGGGACTCGGTGAAAGTTTGACCCGCGCAAATGGCTTAAATTGTCGTTGCGAAGTGAGCACGGGTTAGATGGAGCCGTACCCGCTTTATGTCGTCCGGTTAGAGCGACCTAAGGTTACGTGGCACTCGCCGTTGGCATAGATGCGAGTCTTCGGTGGTCATGGCTTAAATTGACGTGACCAATACCAAGAAGACGAATTGCTCATAGGTTTGGCCGTCGTAGTGGCGGTGGTGAGTCCGGAATGTTAATGGCTTTTATTGACGTGACATCGACCGTTCACCGAGAATGTGCCCTGAGTGCACGGGGCGTGTGGCCGTGCGAGCCAACGTCTGTGATGAAATGGCTATGGTTATATGCATTGCTCGTTTATGCTAATGAAATGCAGGGAAGGAGCATCGCCGCCCCGAGTTGGGGGCGGGGTCGTTATAATTTGGTCAGCATTGCTGACCGTTGCCTTGTTTTGCCACCGTGCGGTGGATTGTTGCTTGCAGGTGCAGCTGGACCAAGCGGTCAATAGCGGGCTAAAGCCCTTTTTGCGAAGCTGGCCCTCGAAGGCCCAAGTAGAAGTGTTTACTGCTTTACTCATGTATGACCGGCCTGCGTGCCGTGGTTTGTAAAACATGTAATTTTCAAGTGAAACACTTTGTAAGGCCTTAAGGCCGATTTTTGGGTATTTTGTATAACATTCCTAATTATGTTATAGTGTACATTCGTGCTCTAATGCTGGGTTCTTGTTTACAACTTATATAAACTGCTTCCGCTAGAATGCTCTGTGTAGGACGTTGAGATTGGTGGGATGGTTTCCAAACGTAACCACCCGGTCTGTCTATGGTATATGGCGTCGGGCCCCGGCCGGACCTACTGCTATATGCTATGCGACGGATAGGGGTGTTACAACTCGGTATCAGACTACTGGTTTTGGTCGGACTTAAGTAGAATTCGTGGACGAATTCTTTTTAATGGGTGGTGAGCACATTGTGTGCGTCACCATTATAATGGTAAAAGAACCCATGAATGTCCACTTAGGAATGAAAATACTCGTGTTTGAGGAACCTGCGTGTTCCTATAGTTGCTGTTCGCAATTTTATTTGGTCGCTTAACGGTGTTTTGTACCACTATAGGTGACCGGAAGCGGTGCTGGATAGCCTGAATGTCCGGTTTCTGAGGAGCATAGTGCACCCAGTGAGGTGTTTGAGCCTCCTCCTTCGTATGAAACCGTTAGAAGAATCGTAGAAGCGGTGTTCGCTGTGACGGGTGCACTGCTTGGAGGAAATGTACAACCCTGCGCCCCTGTTGTGACTGCAACGCCGGTGGGCGTGATGCAGCAGACGACCTTTGGTAGACCATTGGGGCAGTAGCTGAATATACATCTAGTGCAGGGAGCGCACACAGTTGAGGAATATTTGCAAACATTTCTTATGATAAGTCGCTACCCATGCTTTGGGTTGGATAATGAGCAAGCTACAGTCGATAGATTCTATAATGGCCTACGCGTCGAGTTACGAGTCTTACTGCTAGGACCAAAGTTGCTGGGATTCCGAGCCTTGGTGGAATCAGCTAGATCTTTGGAGGCAGATTTGAGGAAGACTCTCCCGATGACAGCGCCCATGGTATCGAACTATGCAAGCCCCATAAGAGTTGCACCCGTTGGAGCGCTGGATAAAGGGGCTATAACATCGACTAGCAAAACTACTTACACATGTTTTACTTGTGGAAAGAAAGGGCACTTTGCCCGAGACTGTTGGAATGGTGCTCAGAAGAGTAAGAAAGCTAGGTCAGGAGCAGCCAAGGACGTTAGTGCAAAGAAAGCGGCATTCAAAGTGCCGAGCACCTCAAAGTCTGGATATCGAAAGTGGTATAAGAAGGCTAGGACTTTGGGTCTAGTCCCTCCACTCAAAGCTTCAGGGGCAACTACAAGCCAAACCCCGGGAGCATGTTACAACTGTGGGGAGCCGGGGCATTATGCCCGTGAGTGCCTAAAACCCTGGAGGAAACACGCCGTTGCGATGACAGGTATGGTTTAAAAATAGTTTGCCTTAAACACTTGCCGACCTTGTGCGTGTTAGCTTAGAACTACTGTGCTAAGCCTTGTTATGACTGTATTTTATGTGCGAGAGCACCGTTCGTTTAGGGAGCTTCGCATTCCCTTATTAGGAATCTGTTTGTGCCTTGGAGTACCTCCTTCGATGGAAAGAGATAAATTGGATGTGTTATAGTCCAATGGTGCTCATTCTGCGAGGGTAGAATTCGTTGCTCTTAGTTTGCGGTTTGGGAATTAGGAGTACGATCTGCAAGCATCGTTACTTCCGTTGGTGGAGTTTGACGTTATATTTGGCATGTACTGACTCTCGGAGCAGCAAGCCTACATAGACTGCGATAGCAAGGAAGTCAACTTGGGAGCAAGTCATGAGACGACCCTTATGAGCTCAAAGAGGTCGAGCAAGGCGATGATGGCCGCTCTTCAGGTGGTGAAGGCGGTTTGTGCTAGTGTAGAGCTGTTCTTTACACTAGTGGAGGTTGCAAAGCCGAAGCCCGCGTTGGATTGTATTTCGATGGTATCGGAATACCCTGATCTGTCCCCCGCAGATCTTCCTGGAGCCTCGCCTCAACGGGAGATAGATTTTACGATCGAGCTAGTGCCAGGTGCAAAGCCTGTGTCACGATCTCCGTATCGGCTAACACCTAAGGTAATGGCGGAGCTGAAAGTTCAACTGCAAGAGTTGTTGGAGCAAGGGTATGCGCGTCCAAGTCCTTTGCCTTGGAGCGCACCGACCCTCTTTATTAAGAAGAAGGATGGAAGATTGAGGCTGCGTATTAATTATCGGGAGGTCAACAAGTTGACGGAAAGGAACAAGTACCCAATCCCAAGGATCGATGATCTTTGTGATCAGTTGGTAGGGTCAACGGCGTACTCTAAATAGATAAGGGAGAGTGATATCCCTAAGATAACGTTCAGTACAGGACACGGGCGCTACGAGGTTACGGTCATGCCGTTTGGGCTGACTAATGCGCCGTCAGTATTCATGGATTTGATGAACAGGACGTTCAGAGAGTACTTGGACCATTTCGTGATCGTCTTCATCGATGATATTTTGGAGTACTCGCAAAGTGAGGGAGATCACTTCAAGCACCTTCATTTGGTGTTGGAGACGCTAAGGATAAATCAGTTGTATGCCAAGTTCTCGAAGTGCGAGTTTTGGCTATCCTCAGTGGCGTTCCTCGGGCATATAGTGAGAGGAGAGGGTATTGCGGTGGATCCGGCGAAGATTGTTGCGATACGAGAGTGACCTGAGCGGGCTACGGTAGCGGAAGTCCGGAGTTTGCTGGAGCTTGCCAGCTACTATATGCTCTTCGTGGAGAACTTCTCGCGGATAGCGTTACCTCTCACTACTTTGACGAGGAAGGAGCATAAGTTCTTTTGGACGCCGGAGTGCGCGCGAGCTTTTGAGAATTTATAATGTCGGCAATGAGATTTTTAATGATGCGTAGGGCAGCGGTTTGGGTTGCGTACTACTGCAACACGGAAGCGTAATAGCGTATGACCGTGAGTTTTGCCGTGAAGCTATGGAGGCATAATTGTATACGGTGTGAAAGTGGATCTCTACGCCGGTCACAAGAGCGCGAAGCATCTGATTGATCAGAAGGATCTGGCTATACGACAGCGTAGATGGATGGAGTTCTGGGGAGACTATACATTCAAGATCCACTACGCGCCTGATAAAGGGAATGCGGTTGCTGACGCGGTGAGTCGCCAAGCCCCAGCTCGAGCCAATTGGCTATCGGTGCTAGATGAGCGGTTGGTGCGAGGGTTGGAGGCGTTGGGGATCGTTTATATGGACAAGCAATCAAGTGCTGAAGCAGTTCATGGTAGAGGCTCTGGATGGGTCAAATTCCCAATTCGTTGTGGAGGACGGATTGCTGTGGAAAGACGGTCGTTTGTGAGTCCCAAGTGTGGGAAATTTACGGGTGGAGTTGTTGTACGAGGCGCACAATACCAAGTACTCGATTCACCCGGGGAGCACGAAGTTGTACCGCGATATAAAGAAACTGTTTTGGTGGCCGGGTTTGAAGAAGGATGTGGCGCTATACGTAGCGAAGTGCCAAACTTGCGCCTTGGTAAAGGCGGAGTGCCAAAAGCCGGGAGGATTTCTTAAGTCCTTGCCTATTCCGGAGTGGAAATTTGACGACATCTCTATGGACTTTGTGCACGGTTTGCCAAGGTCGCAGAAGGGGAACGACGCCATTTGGGTGGTGGTCGATCGATTAACGAAGGTGTCGCATTTTATTCCGCATAGGAAGGATAATCCGGTGGAGAAGCTGGCGAAGCTTTATGTGGATAACATAGTGCGGCTTCATGGTGTGCCCCGCAGCATCGTGAGTGACCGAGATGGGCGGTTCACGTCCAATGATTGGAGGCTGGTGCAGCAAATGTTGGGAACTAAGTTGAAGTTCAGCACAGCCTTCCATCCGCAAACGGATGGGCAGACCGAGAGGGTCTATCGAACCATGGAAGACATGCTTCGCATGTGTGTCTTGGATTTTGGAAAGCAATGGGAAGGCCACCTTTATTTGGTGGAGTTCGCATACAACAATAGCTACCAAGCAAGCATTCAGATGGCTCCTTTCGAGGCCCTATATGGTAGAAGATGTCGCACGCCGTTGGCTTGGATAGAAACGGGTGAGTCAAAGTTGTATAAGCAATCAGAAGTGGAGGGTGCTACTTCTTTGGTGAGAACAATTTGGGAGAGGTTGATTATCGCTCAGGACCGGCAAGCAAAGTACTATAATGCCAAGCACAGGAATGTGGAGTTCGCTGTGGGCGATTATGTATACTTAAAGATCAAGCCGTTCAAGGGTGTCTCGCGGGTGCGGCGATTGAAAAAGCTAAGCCCAAGATACCTTGGACCGTTTGAGGTTCTGGAGCGAGTTGGTGAAACGGCCTATAGGTTGAGGCTTTCAGTGGAGCTTAGTGGTTTACATGATGTATTCCATATTTCGGTGCTTCGGAAGGCGGTGCAAGAGCCTACGCAAGTGATCGCGGTCGATCAAGTGCCGGTGGATAGTGGGCTAACGGCAAAGGTCAAGCCCGTGCGGATTGAAGACTCGGAGGTCAAGCGACTACGCAATAGAGAGATCAGGATGGTCAAAGTCCGGTGGGACAATTGCGGTCGTGAGGAGCTCTCTTGGGAGCGAGAGCAGACGATGCTTTACGAATATCCGGAGTTGTTCCGCTCAGGTACAAATTTTGTTTTTGTACATATTTTTCCCTTTATGTAATTTCGTGGGCGAAATTCTTTTAAGAGGGGTAGAGTTGTAACGCCCCGAAACTCAAAGGAGCAAAGGGGGATGTTTTGGGCCAGTTTGGGTTCTGGCAGCAGGCACACGGCCTGGGACACGGGCGTGTCCCAGGGCGTGTCAAGCCTGTGTCGACACTAAGGCGCGAAGTCGATACTTTGGTCTCGACATTGTGTCGAGACTGGGCACACGGCCTGCGACACGGGCGTGTCGTAGGGCGTGTCGACCCGTGTCGACACTTAGCCGTGAAGTCGACACAGTGCTTCGAGGTTGTGTCGAGACATGGCACACGGCCTGCGACACGGGCGTGTCGCAGGGCGTGTCAACCCGTGTCGACACTCGTCCCGCGAAGTCGACACTTTGGTGTCGACAATGTGTCGAGACATGGCACACGGCCTGCGACACGGGCGTGTCGCAGGGCGTGTCGACCCGTGTCGACACTTAGCCGCGAAGTGTCGAGACCATGTACACGGCCTGGAGCCCAGGCGTGTCAAGGTGACACGGGCAAGGACACGGGCGTGTCCTAGAACCCGTGCAGTGCCCGGGTTGAAAACGGGGAAAAATGATGGGGTACACGGCCGGCTACACGGCCGTGTCAGGTGGAACACGGGCGTGTCAGCTCGAACACGGGCGTGTTCGATGCCCGTGTGAGGTTCCAGGTGATTCGATTTTGACGGCGAATGAGGCACACGGCCCTGGACACGGGCGTGTGCCAGGCCGTGTTCGGTCCAGATTGGGCATTTCAACCCCGAATCAAAGCCGTTCATTTCTTTGACTGAAGATCCAATGGCTGGGGGTTGTTCCTGAAGGGATATACCCGGGTTTTGACTTAGAAAACCCTCACTTTTTCCACTTATCCTCTTTCTAAATCCTTGGAGAAAGGAGAGCTAAGGCAAGAAGAAGGAGAGCTAGATCTGCCATTGGAGGAGCTTCGGAGCTCCGAATCGCAAGCCGACTCCGGATCCACGGAGGCAACGCTAGTGCGGTCATTTCTATCCGATTACTTTCCGATGGCGCCAAAGAGGACCGCAAGGGTAACGATCCTCATATTGAGCTTGAATCGCTCCTTTTCTTAGCATAGGAAGCCCGCTCCCGCGAGTTTGCGGAGAGTTGGAGGCGTTCCTTCGGGTAGATATGTAAAGTCCCCGTTGTTTAGAGTCCGTATGCGAGAACGGACCTAGACATTTTTTGTGAAGCCTACCCGGACATGTTAGTCCGGATCGGTGATGTTGCATTGCATAAGGCCGGAGAAGACTCCGTGCTATTGGGTGTTTTCGGGTTTTCTACGCGGTAGATTGCAGCAGGGAGCCTTGGGGACTAACCCAAAGGTGCACCCGGAAAACTGGGCGGATACGAGATCTTGCCAACTTGGAGGCCTGAGAGCCAACTCGAACATAACTGAGTTATGTGACTTGCGGTAGAATGGGACTCGGTGAAAGTTTGACCCGCGCAAATGGCTTAAATTGTCGTTGCGAAGTGAGCACGGGTTAGATGGAGCCGTACCCGCTTTATGTCGTCCGGTTAGAGCGACCTAAGGTTACGTGGCACTCGCCGTTGGCATAGATGCGAGTCTTCGGTGGTCAATGGCTTAAATTGACGTGACCAATACCAAGAAGACGAATTGCTCATAGGTTTGGCCGTCGTAGTGGCGGTGGTGAGTCCGGAATGTTAATGGCTTTAATTGACGTGACATCGACCGGTTCACCGAGAATGTGCCCTGAGTGCACGGGGCGTTTGGCCGTGCGAGCCAACGTCTGTGATGAAATGGCTATGGTTATATGCATTGCTCGTTTATGCTAATGAAATGCAGGGAAGGAGCATCGCCGCCCCGAGTTGGGGGCGGGGTCGTTATAATTTGGTCAGCATTGCTGACCGTTGCCTTGTTTTGCCACCGTGCGGTGGATTGTTGCTTGCAGGTGCAGCTGGACCAAGCGGTCAATAGCGGGCTAAAGCCCTTTTTGCGAAGCTGGCCCTCGAAGGCCCAAGTAGAAGTGTTTACTGCTTTGCTCATGTATGACCGGCCTGCGTGCCGTGGTTTGTAAAACATGTAATTTTCAAGTGAAACACTTTGTAAGGCCTTAAGGCCGATTTTGGGTATTTTGTATAACATTCCTAATTATGTTATAGTGGACATTCGTGCTCTAATGCTTTGTTCTTGTTTACAACTTATATAAACTGCTTCCGCTAGAATGCTCTGTGTAGGACGTTGAGATTGGTGGGATGGTTTCCATACGTAACCACCCAGTCTGTCTGTGGTATATGGCGTCGGGCCCCGGCCGGACCTACTGCTATATGCTATGCGACGGATAGGGGGTGTTACACCTTGTGTGATGATGATAATGTAGCAGAATTTGGGATAAATCCTATATATTTTGGAGGTGAGCAAGTTGAAGTGGCTCAAGTGATCTACCATCCAGCAGATTTTGACATGATACATCAAGATATACAATCTATGTATTGCCCTCCAGTAGTTGCTCAAAATGTGATCATTGAGAAAGTAGACAAGCCTATGTCTGAGGCATTTTTGAAAGAGTAAGAGGCTTTACTGTCTAAGAAAAGATTCAGAGAACAGGCTGAGTTAAGGCCTGATTTTGAACAGTGGAGCCCCACATCTAGAAATATTATTCTGACTGCTTGGAAGGCTGCAAAGGATAATACCCAGATAGGGGCAAATGGTATTCTGAACAAGAATGGAGAAAACATGAGACTAGGCAAGAAGCCATAGTACAATACAGAAGGAAGGCTAAACTGGGAAAGCTACCTCCTAATACACAGGAGCCTTGCAAGTATTTTCCTAAGCCATATCATTATTTTGAAAGACAGAAGATAAGGGCTGAAGAGCTGAAAAAGACAGATCTAAAAGGCAAGAAACCAGTTGATGATACAGATGCTCCAGTTCAAGCCAAGATTCAATCTAGCAAGGGCATTGTTATCAAGGAGCCAGAACAACCATAGAATATGATTTTCTTAAGTTTACTACTCTGTAATTTTTTGCATTAAAATCTATGTAAACTTTTGATTAATGAAACTATTGGAAGTTGTAACAAAATATTGTTTAATGTTCAATCTATTACATTATTATTCTGAAGAAGATTGTTTATACATGTTTTGTTTAGTATTTACCCTATCATATAATACTGTTATACATCATATTGAGTATTTGTTATGTATGGTGTATATTATTGACTAAGGGTTATGACTTCTCCAAATAGGGGGAGATTGTTGGGTACATTGGAAAATAAGTACCAGATTTGAAGAAGCCTCACCCTACTCAATGATATACATCAAGGTGTATTTGATGTGCTTTGAGTTTATATGTGCAGGTTAAGTAATTACAGGAAATGCAGAAAAGTTTCTAAGTCCATATATCGACACTTGGGAAAAGCTGTGTCGACACTTGGAGTAATTGTGTCGACACCAGGAAAGGCAGTGTCGACACCAGAAGAAAAGTGTCGACACTTACAGGCAGTGTCGACAAACTGTGAAGAATTGTCAACATAATCTGTGTCGACACTTAGAGGCAGGGTGGACACCCAGAGAACCTTTGTCGACATCAAATGTGTCGACACCAGGAGGCTGTGTCGACACTCAGCAAGCTTCAACAAAGTTAAAGTACTTGTGTCGACACAAAGGAGATGTGTCGACACTCAGAAAGTTTCAACACATGAAGGCATGGGTCGACACTCATCAAGTATCAACAACAAAAGAAGATGTGTCGACACACAACAGAATTCAGCTAAGTGTTAAAGAAGAAGTACTTGTGTCGACACACAGAATCAGTATCGACACATTCTGAAGAAGCAGTGTCGAGAAGCTGTTACAACAACACAAGGAGTTGTGTCGACACCATCAAGGCTAGTGTCGACACTTAGTTCACTTGTGTCGACACTTGGTCTATTTGTGGCGACACATAATAACTATCTGTCTCGACACTTTCAGACAGTGACAGTGATTTCAAGAAGTGACTGGATGACTTGACAGCTGCCATTTCAACCGGTCAACTGCAACTGTCAGAGCTTTCAGGAGGTTGTTAGAAACCGGATCAGCCAGTCACTATGGAGAAAGTTTATATAAAGGCTTTTTCTTTCAACAAAAAGAAGAATCAATCAACAGACTATTCATTGAAGATCAATAACAGATTGAAGATCTACACAGAGATCAAACAACACAAAAGAAGAAGACCTTCGACAGAAGATCTAAGAAGTTGGAGAGAGAGAGCTCCTTCTAAGAAGAGCAGATGCTGAACCAGACTGCTAAGTAAGATTCAGATTGAGATCTGAATCTCAAGACAGAAGTTGATTGAAGATCATCTTCACAGGAGATTCAACCCTACTGAGTTCTAATTCAAGAAGCTTTGAAGAAAGCTAAGGGAGGTTGATCTCTGCCAAGTTCTTCCAAGAACTCATCAAGAAGCCAATCAACTCATCTCTCTCTGTCAGGGTTGTGGTTAATTACTTTGTATAATCAAATTGCTGTAGGATCTTGTATAGATCTTAGCTGTAAGCCTATTTTATAAAGGCTGAGTGTAGGAGACTGTGTGCTCTGAGTGTAGGTCTTGTTGAAGACTGAGGTAGGGCTTTTGAGCCTAAGTGTAGGAGAATCAATTCTCTGAGTGTAGTACTTATTGAAGGCTGAGGTAGGGCTGTTTAGCCTGAGTGTAGGTCTTGTTGAAGACTGAGTGGTAGGGCTTTGTGCCTGAGTTGTAGGAGTGGGGACACTCTGAGTTGTAGGAACCTGTTTGAGGTTCTGAGCTGTAAGATCTGTGGATCTGAGGAGAAGTGCTGAAGTTAGGCCGAATCTAGTACACTACTAGATAAGCGAAGGGGGAAAGTGGATGTACCCAGACCTTGGGGAACCACTATAAAAATCTGTGTGCACTCTGTGTTTGTTTATTTCTGTGATTGTTGAGCTAGCTGTGCTGAATTGTTGTAGCAAATTGCAAATACAGGTTTAATATTACAGTGTTTCTGCCTGAAATTTAAAAAGATAAAGTACACCTATTCACCCCCCCCCCTAGGTGGTTAGGCACTATTTCTTTCAATATCCCTGAAGACAACTCCAGTCCGTATACCTTGAGTCAGCCTTATCACCAAGACACCTACCGGACATAGCGGACACTGCTCCAGTCTGCTTACACAGCAGACACCTCCAATCTGCATCTTCCGCAGACTGCTCCAGTCTGCATATCCTAAGTCCACACCAGTAAGGTAGCTATCGGACTTAGCGGACTCCAGCTCCAGTCCGCAAGCAGTTGCGGACACAATCTCCAGTCTGCTTCTCCCAAACTCGTAACCAAGTCATAGAGCACTTAAGTCGAGCTTGGTGGATGGAGACAAAGTCCGCACTCCACTGCGCGATCTCCCTGGACTGAGCCAAACATGGACTTGATTCAGAACCAACCAAGTCCACACCACTGGCCACAAGGGCCAGTCCGCACTTACTGGCGGACTCCGCGGCTTCCACTAGCCGCTCCACCAGAGCAAGACCAAGGCTTATGCCATGCCGGTCTACCGAGCTCTAGTTCTCCAGTCCGCTTCTTGCCGGACTCCGCTGATAGAGTATCTATCCACCCGGTTACTTTCTGGGATCCAGCTACTTGCTTAGCACAAGCCGGCCTGGCAAACCTCCGTTGTTGTTCGCATAGCCTGCGAGAACAGACCGCCCAGGCTGCCGTAGAGTAAGCTGTTCGAAACTGCCGAGCTGACCTGGCTGTCCGCCAAACATGTCCACGTAGTATGCGCGGATATGTTGCCCAAGTCTTCCATTCACCCACTTTCACTTCACAGATTTCAACATCTATAACTATCCTCTTCCTATGTTCTGTGACAACAAGGCCGCGATATACATCTCCAAAAATTCGGTCATTCATGAGAGATCGAAACACATAGAAGTCGACTGTCATTTTATTCGGGAAGAGATCTTGAAGAAACAGATTTGTACTCTGTTCATCACTTCCGACAATGAGTTGACAGACATCTTCACCAAACCGGTGTCTGCTTCCTTTTTCCACATTTGCGACAAGGATAGCATGATTGATATCTATGCTCCAGCTTGAGGGGGAGTGTTGCAATATGGAGGCCGGGAGGTCTGTTGCTGTTCGGAGACCGGGCGGTCTGGCGGTTTATCCTAACCGACCTTTCTGCCGGGCTGTTGCTGTTTGGTGTCCCGGCGGTCTGGCGGCTTGTCTCAGACGACTTGGAGACGGGCGGTCTAGCGGTCTCCTGTGGCACTTGTTCTCTCCTCTTGTTGGTTGTCGGGTGGTTAGCCGGCTTGTCTAACCGCACGACCTGTCCGGTTTGTCTTTTTGTAAAGCCGCATATACTTGTAAATTTTTAATCTGACATTGTTTAATTGTAATCTCTCTCATCACCTCCATTCTATAAAAGAGAGGCTATATCATTATAATTGATATATTTTTGGATAATAAAGTTTGCACTACTCCAAATTTTTGATCTGTTTTTTCTTATTCGCACAAAAATGATGTTGCTTTCTCACAATTTAATCCATCTGAGATATAATTCTAGCTTGTCATACAAAAATGTCTTGACAAAACTATATTGATGCAAATAATGTTGGTTAACAATGTTTGTAACCACTTAAACATTCTAAATATATTTTTAGGAACAATGTACTAGAAAGTTTTATTTTGTTGTTGTTGATTTGCTAATAAAAAAGTTTATTAAGAACATAACGTGATTTTCTAAACACAACGTCCATATATTATCCTCTAGACACAACTATATGCGCTCTCGGCTAAACCAATCCTTGCAATTGATTATACACGGGCTCCTAGAGCCATCACTTAAAACCAAAAACTATAAGCCAAACTGAACCGAAATGGAACTGCAAAGAATCGAACCGAACCGTTCGTCAATTATTCGGGTTTCGGTTTGAGTTTTGGAACCGTAAACAACAATGGTCCTGGAGCGGTTCCATCATTTTTTTATCCGGGACGGAACTGGAACCGGAACCACAACATACAATGCTCGAACGGTTTCAAAATTTCTATACTCGATCCAGGCCAAACTGACACAAAACCGAACCGCAGTCTGTTTATTATTATTTTTTAAAATCATTTTTGAACAATTATATAATGATTTTAATTAATTTTTTTAAAAAAACTTTTACTGGTTACTGCAATTATAATTAAAATAACATTTTGCATAGATAAAATAGAATTTTAATTAAGATTCATAATGATTTAGGGGAAGAAAAATTTGTTGTATGATTGAAATAATATGATCAAGTTTATGTCACTTAAACCCCAAAGCTAACAGAAGTTGGTGATAGAGTACATTTTAAAATCATTTTATGCTTTAGTAAAATTTTCATGCTGCTTAATTTGCACATCATGTTCATTTGAACATCATGGATATTGTTATTAAATAACTGAGTAGCTTTGTTCTTTACACTTGATCAATGGAATGCCCGGATGCCCTTGTGTGTGCTATACATTTGTTAAGAACAACTTTAGAACAGATATGCAGTATCATATTTAGAGTTGGAGGTTATAATTATAAAACATCTCTGAAATTTACATTTCATAACATTAACCTCCCTTGAACCGAACAGGAAACGCATATAACCGGACCGAACCGCCAGTAAATAATTTGGTTTTGGTTCTTAGCGAATCGGAACCGGAACTGTAGGCCCTACGGTTCCAAAAAAATATGTTGGAACCGGATCCGGAACCGGTCAAACCAAATAAGATTTTGGTTCTAATTTGAAGAACCGTTACCTTAGTGGTTCGGTTCACGGTTTTAGTAGAACCAGAACCAAACTATGAGAACTTTACGGGCTCCACGATTGATGTGTGCTCTAGCTCATCACAAAAAAAGTAAGCCAAACATTTTTACCAAAAAAAGTAAGCCAAGCATTTTTATCGTGAACCGAATCAGAACCGTAGAGAATTGAAATGAATCGAGTGAAAATTATTTGGTTTCGGTTTAAATTTTAGACCCATTAACAACAATGGTTTAGGTGTGTTTCCTTCATTTTAATATATGGACTAAAATTGGAACCAAAACCGCGGCGTACAAGTCTCGAGTGGTTTCAAAATTCCTAGTGTTGATACCAGAAAAATCTCTTCTCCAAAATTTGGATCTAAGTGCAGTCTGAGGCTACTGGTCCCGTTGTTCGGCTTACAGGCTCTAAAGATAAGAACAAGAGAGAGAAAAGAAGGAACTAAAAAATCCTGGGCGCTGCAGAAGGGAGGTCCTACCACGTACCCAGAAGTTTGGGGAAAATTTCCCTCCACAACCCAAAATGTCTGAGCAAGGTACGAGGAAGGCACCACCTAGAGAGTTGCTAGTCTCGAGAGAGAGAATAGGAGGGGGCAAGATAGCAGGGTCTCAAGGTGTCATTCCTGGAACCACTGGGGTTCAATTTATAGACAAAAATATAGGGGGTCTCAAGGTGAGGAGACCTAGCCCTGTGATGTTACCTTACAGGGCTTGCTGATCTCGCGACTCGCTCTTGGTTGTGGTTAAACTTGGCGACTATCGATGGATCTCACTAGAGTCTGGAAATATGATGTTGAAGGTCTCCCATAGGCGAGAATTTCAGATGTTTGCAAACCTCTTTGTTGACTACTCGCTTTGGAGAGCTTGATACTCGTCCGAAATAAAGGCTTCTTTCTGCCTACGTGGTGCCACTGCCCCCCCGGATGAATAAGGGTTGTACAGAATCTCCGCTCTTTTTGAGCGATCTTTGACCTCAAAAAAAAATATCCAACCCGATATTTGACAAGGCTACTAGCAAGGTAGTCCTCTGCCCGACACCCAACTAATGGCTCCCCAACCTCTATAAATAGAGATGGAGGAGATATTCTTGTGCGCCACTTCTGAATCACCGTGAGATGTCATTCACAACTGACGAAATCACTCAAAAACTTCTGCTCTTGGGGGAGATGCTCGGCCCACTGGCTCTGACCTCCAAGAAGTGTGATCGAGATGATGACGAAGAGAAAGGGGATTGCCATAAGAAGAATAAAAATAAGATAAAGAATAATAACTCCCCTACTAGGGAAGGATCCTCTTCCCCGGATGAGAGTCTCCCTAACCCTGTCTAGCACTCCACAATCCTGACTGTGACCCAAGAAGTGTTAAACCAAATGGGTCTGGGTGAGGATACCGATGTCCTGGGGGATAAGTCTGCTCGCCCCAGCCCGTTGTTGAGTGATCTCGCTGCCACTCCGCCCATGCAACCTGAGACAGGCCAGTTTGCCAAGGTGAAGACCACCTCGTCAGGTTAACCTGATGCTGACCGCTCTACCGAGGTGCTGGCCAACCCTATGTCGACTGCCCTATCGAGGTGTGGGCCACCTCGTATGGTATGAAAAATGCGGTCGAGGGTCATCTCCTTGGAACTAGTCATGGTCACCTCTTTTGAGGATGGCCACTACTGCAGGAAAGACGCCACTGGGGAACCCTAGTGGTCAGAGCATCACCCATCCAAGTAAGAGTAACGCGTTAATCTACACGTCTACTGCCCCGAGACCCACGACTTTACACACAATTCGGCTTCATCTCAGCATCGGGAGGCTGACCCACGGTTTGATCACTCCCCCAACGAGGAACACGCCGACGAGCGCTCCGGCAGAAAGTCTGCCCCATCTTTCTCCCTTTCATGCATGCACTTTTCCTCCCTTGGTGGCTACTACAAATGCACTGTGCCCCCTCCTCGCGCAATGATGGGAATGGTAGGCCGCAACCATCTGACTCCCAAGTTCCTGGTGATCGTCAAGCCCCGGACCTTCATAGGACGACGCCCGCTGACCCTCCTACTGACTCCTCTCTACGCCCCGAGTTCTCGCAACAACACACCTTGCAGTCCCACAGGGGAAAACACAGGGGCCAATTTCTTTAGGAGATGAGATCCGTACTATCGAAACCCATCTTTTCACTGACTACCCTCCCCAAGGCTAACCCCTCCTCACTGGGATCGCCCCTCTCCCCAGCATGAGTCCCATCCCCAGGACAATTCTCCTCAGTAGCATGAGGATAGGAAGTAGATCCCGCAAGTGGGTAATGATCTTCCCCCGCCATGGAGCCCTTCTCATTTTTTGTAGCTCGCATTGATGCATGAAAGTGCTTTTGTAGGTCACCTTGCGATGCCTAGGGCCGCACTAATCGATGTTATCGGGCTTCTACTCCACGAGTACGAGGAAAAGGACACCTTGGCATACCTCAGCCTGAAGATTAAATTTAACCAACTAGCAATATTTGAGCCGCGTTAGGGCCTCAGTTTGTTGGAAATGCTTGCCGCCAAGATGGAGGAGTTCAAGGAATGCCTGATCTTTGCAGAGTCGCGCTTTTACGCAATCAATCATATGGGGCAGTGTCTCGACATGGCGGAGCATTGGCAGGAGCAATTGCATAACGAACTCTGTGGGATTCAAGCGAGCATTGGATCGGTCGGGAAGCTGGCGAGAATCGACAACAACATCTGTCAGGGAAAGGAGCACTTGGCGAGGGCGAATAAGTTCATTCGGCGTGCGCGCGTGCAAGGATATTATAGACGACATGCCCAACCTGAAGACCGGCCCAGAAACCTCCAAATGTCATAGCCTTTGGGATTATTAGTTTTAATTATGTATGTAATAATTAACACTTGGCATTTGCTATTATTGCTGTTTAACTCGCTTCGATGAGCATTCATAGTGGTTCTTCTCTTTTCTAGTTTCGTAGCTCATTAAAAATGTGTTCTGTGACGATGTGTTTTTGCCTTGAAGTGTATACGAGTATGGTTAGTTTTATCGGCACGGTCTCTGATCATGCTAACCTCTTTTATGAATTTGGCGTGTATGCAAGTTGAGATAATCGCATTATACCCAACTCATCAAACAGCTGTCGACCCACGGCACGCCACTGCCATTGTGAAGGAGTGGTCCCCCCTATTGCTTTTGTCTATAAATAAGAGGGGGTGGGTTAAAACGTCGCTATTTTTGCGGAAGCCCCTTACTCGTTTACTTCATCCTCGCTAGTCGCTGCTCGCCTATCAAGATGGTTTCCGCAGAGGATTCTCATTCTTGCAAGGTAAACCTTACAATGACGCTCGCCAATGCAGCCTTCAAGAAACCAATCACTGATAGTGTGGATCACAAAAATTTCAAGCAACACATCTTCCCGCAAACTGAAGAGGACTTTCGTGTGAGGGCTCCCCGCCCTTCCGAGCATATCAACACCTTCTTTACAGAATGAGTCATACTTCCAATTCCTCATTTTGAGGTCGGACTCTGCCTCCTCTTATGGGCAGAGTTCTGTGAGTTCCTCCGACATTTTGGCTGATGTCGGCTCAAATCAACCTCAACGGTGTGGCGATCATCATTGGGGATCTCGCTTACCTTTGGTCCGAGGAGGTTGTCTTTGACTTGTCGGTCCTCAAACTGATCTTCAACATTGGAGCGACCAAGGGTAGGGTTGTCATCTTCTCCAGCCATACATGTACCATCGTGGATATGGTTAACAAGGTACACTGCCGGTCCGAGTATTTTGTTGTCGTTGGCGAACCCATTGGCGACATTCTCCTCGCCACTCAGCAACCACTAGACATCATCTTTCTCACTCCCACCATGGAGGGGCCGACCAAATATCTGTGGTCATCCTTTTGTGGTCCGAAATTTGATGTCGCCTACTAGTGGGATGACACTGCCAACGTACCTTATCTATCCGGGGACAGGTAAACCAAGCGAGAATCTACAATGCTCAAACATTTGGTGAAAGAAACTCTCCTCTAACGGGACTTTGCCCTTGTAGGCGCGCAATCAATCCCGCGGGAACCTCTCCCGACAACCAAGGTGGTTCCCCCTCCCCCACTGGTCGCGGAATCCCAAGCCAGCATTGTAGTTTCGTCGCTGCCACATCCCGATGCGATGTCGCCAATACCGGAGGATTGAATGGCCGCAGATCCGGCCGAGTAGCCCGCTACTTCCAAACCTTCTAGGATACCTGAGTGTGGCGATCCATCAAAGATGTGACCTCAGAAGAAAGAGTTTGCCTCTAAGTCTAAGGAAGTTGTCGAGGAAGGTGAAGTTGGCGAGCCAATCTAGCATCCTAACTTCGGCTTCAGCACCAAAAGGGTGGACCACTTTGGTCGCCCCTTAGAGACCTGGGAGGAAGGGACTCATGAGGTACGTCTTAGCACCAACCTCTCTCAATGGTTGGAGGACTGGGACATTGAGGGTGAGGCCATAACGCCTCCTTCGTGTTATACGTTCATGAAGATGTCACGGTGCTGCCTGAGTCCAGCACATCCTTCCTCGCAAACTAGGCCTCAAGGTCCTTACTGTGCTCCCTTGAGTTTTTTCACCAACTGGCAAGGAACCGCAAGGTGTTGAACAACCGGTTCGACGTGTAGAGTTACTAGATCGACTAGCTCCTGCACGCACAAAACAAGTCCCGGGCAAAGATCATAGAGCTCTAGAGATCGCTACAGGAGGTAGAGGCAAAAGTCACCGAGTGCAAGGCTTATGAGGTGATCTTGGTTAGATAAAGAACTCTTTTCCTTCGCATCCACACCAGTGATCCAGCTCCTTAAAAAAAGTGTTTTTCTACCTTGCAGGAGGTTGAGCTAGTCATTGTCCAGTAAATCTAGGAGCTGGATCAACAGCTTGAGGAAAGTCAGGTGGCGCTAAAGTCTCCCCAAATTCGAGTCGACAAGCTAGAGATGCGTGAGATGGAGAGAAGCCAACCAGAGGCGAGCACCTCTGGAATCAGGAATAAGATCTGAATTTGTAACACCCCATATTTGCCAGCAGAACTTTTGTCTCTATCGCCGGATGACAATGAGTATCGCTGGGGCGATAGCAATAGGTCTCGACACACTCAACGCCTTAAAGAGTTTAGTGAGCTCGACACACTCGACGCCTTGAAGCGTAGAGTGAGTTACACGCTTTGTTAATGTAGGGCGATAGTGGGTGTCTCCTGGTGGTGATAGCGATAGTTCGTCGAGACACACTCGACGCGCTCGACGAACGTTGAACGAGTATCGCCGAGTGGCGACTGTGGATGTCGTCAGGAGATAGTCGCACTCAATGAACGTCGAACTAGTATCGCCGAATTGTGATAGTGGATGTCGCCGGGCGATAGTGCCATGTGGCATGTGTCAGATTGGCTTTTAAGCGGTCAAAGTGGTTAAGTCGATATCGCCGAGTGGCGACAGTCGATATCGCCAGGCGAAAAAATGTTGTTGGAACTTTTAAGTTGTTGACTTCCTTATGGCTATATGCAAATTTCAGGATGAAATTTCTGTAAGGAGGGGAAGGTTGTAGCACCGCAAATTTGCCAGAAGAACTTTTGTCTCTATTGTCGGGTGGCAGTGAGTATCGTCAGGACAATAGCTATAGGTCTCGACGCACTCAACGCCTTAAAGCATTGAGTGAGCTCGACACACTCGATGTCTCGAAGCGTTGAGTGAGCTACTCACTTTGCTAACGTCGGGTGACACTGGGTATCGCCTAGTGGCGATAGCGATAATTCGTCAAGACGCACTCGACACACTCGACGAACGTAGAACTGGTCTCGCTGAGTGGCGACAGTGGATGTCATCGGGCGATAGTCGTACTCAACGAACGTCAAACTAGTATTGCCGAGTGGCGACAGTGGATGTCGCCCGGAGATAGTGCCACGTGGCATGTGTCATATTGGCTATTAAGCGGTCAAAGCGGTTAAGTCGACATCGCTGAGTGGCGACAGTCGATATCGCCAGGCAATAGCGTCAAAGTTGATCTGTCAACCCAAATCTTGGCCTTTGCTTCGTTTTGATGGAGAGATCATGTGGCCGGGTTACTCTCGTGTCCACTTAACCAGAGAAGAATAGGAATTAGATCATTCTCTCTCTCTCTCTCTCTCTCTCTCTCTCTCTCTCTCTCTCTCTCTTTTCAGCATTTCCTCGAGTAAAAAGGAAGAAGAAGGGCTAGAGCTGAAGCTTGCATAGCTTGTTGAAGGAGTTCTTGTGGTCGAAATCAGGATCTAGAGGCTAAATCCTCAAAGAGGAAAGTGAGGCGCTCATTTCCATTCATATAGAATAGCTTCGTCATGGCTCCAAAGAGGACTATAAGGGTAATGACCTCTTGCTTGGACAAGTGAAGTCCTAATTTTACATGTGCATAGAATCCTCCACCAAAAGGTGGAATTATTAAGAGAATTCTGTTAGGTCGATACTCGTATCCCCATGTCAGTTTGCATATATATCCGGAAGTATGTAGTACGGAATAGACATGCTGTGTGAAGCCCATCCAGACAGGTTGGTCTGGATTGGTTAGGCTTTATTTCACAAACCGGAGAAGACTCCGCGTATAAATGAGTATTTGTTTACGGATTCTGTGGGTTGTGCATGTGAAGTGGAGTAACAGGAAGTACTTGAGTGGAGCTCCAGGAAAATACCGAAGTAAAATCACAGTTTTGGAGCAACTGTTGATGTCGTTGGGTGACAGTGGGTGTCGTCGATGTCGATAGCTCCCAGAGAGCTATTTGTTGAGCGAAAGGGTGTCGTCAGTGTTTTTGGATCGTTGGTCCAATAATGATTGAAGTTGGGGATAGAAGTTGAATTCTGTCGCTAACGCCCGACGATACTGGGTGTCACTGGAGATAGCTCCCAGAAAACCTATTATGAAGCCAGTCTCTCGGAGACAGTGTGGCTAATGTGAGCTATGAGATTTGAAAGGCTAGTGAGCAGAACAGAGAAGGGGAAACCGACCTGCATCAGTCTAGACATTGAACTAGCGATTTGAACAACGGGCAAGGGCTGAACTGTATTCGTGTTATGGTTGTCTAACTTGAGTGCCTAAGTTATTGGCGTTCGTTAGGATCACATAATGAGAGTCTGTGTCAGTACGCCATTAAGACTAAAGTCTCCGGCCATGGGTCGTGAAGCATGAATGCTCAAAGTTGACCGTTGGGTCTGGGACCTTTAAACGGTGGTGTAATCCAGTACAACTATAATATGCCCTAAGTGCACGGAGCGTCGGGCCGTGCGGCCGACATTTGTGATGACTTGTAAATATACGTATTTTTGTGCACATTAATTTAGTCATTTTCATTTATTTTTGTCGTTTTTACTTATTTTTGTTCAATAAAATGCTCCTATTCCTGTAAATTTACTCCTAACTTGTTTTATTTTATTTTTCAGAAAAATTCCAAAATCTGCCAAAATTTGGGAAGTACACGCCCGTGACACTTTGGTCACGCCCGTGACCGGGCCATGACATTACATTTCCCGTGGAATCGGACGATTTCTGAAGTACAAGCTTGATACACCTGGCGACACGCCCGTGTCACCCGACACGGGGCGTGACCCAAGCCCGTGTTCACTCCACTCGACGAATTCATCTCGACGATCGTCGAGTGTCGACACCAACAGTCACGCCCAGCATCACGCCCGTGACCTGGGGCGTGACTCAATTTCCGCTCGACGATTTCGACTCGACACTTTTCGCTCGACATTCGTCGAGTGTCGACACCAACTGACACGCCCAGCGTCACGCCCGTGACCTGGGGCGTGACCTTTCCAGCTACGCGCCCGCCCGACAAGATGCTGCCTAACCTCCCCCGAAGACTTTCGGCGCAACCCGCGCCCGGTTCTACCTCCCCGACACGCCCAGAGTCAAGCCCGTGACCTGGGGCGTGACTGCCGCGAACTCAGCCCGAAGTCAACTTTCCTGTCCAATCGTCGGCCGCCTTCACGAATAGTACTGTCACGCCCCCCTACACGCCCGTGACCTAGGGCGTGTACTTAGAATTTTTTGCCTATAAATTGCCCAGTTCTGTAAGGTCCAAGGGTTCAGATTTTTCGGCCATTTTAGTGTCTTTTTGTGGGCTTAATCCGTAGATACTAGTGCTATGTAAGGAGATTTCTCCCTTCTTTATTTCATGTTTTGTTTTGCTTTAGCTTTAGCTCTTGTAATAGCTTGTAATAGTTTCCTTTAAGTAATAAAAATGTTAGATTTGCTCTCCCTATATAGCATGAAAATTCATTTGGATGGCTTACTTCTTCTCCTTTTTATCCTTGGTTTAATCATTGTTCTTCATTTATGAAATGTGTGTGTGTGTGTATATGAGTGTAATTTATTTACTTTACATATTTTTAACTTGTTTTCATGCTTAGGTATGATAGATTTTCCTCTTTTTCTCCTTGTCTTTTTCTTGAAAGAATTTTGATTTCATTCTTATGAATTTATAAAAGAGATTTAAAAAGTGATTTTGTTCCTTTTTTTACTTAGTTTTCTTTTAGGATTGTAAAACCTCTTTTGTTCTTTTCATCTTATTTTTCACCTTTTTTATCACTTTCATAAAATCATAAGAATGAAAATGTTGGCATTTTAATTTTCCAAAAACTTTGGTTTTTAATTTGTTTTGAAAAACTTTTGTCTTCTAAAAATTGTAATTTCCTCTTTTTATTTGTTTTTGGCAAAACCTAAGCTTGAAAAAGTAAAAGTTTTAATTTTTAGGTAACTTTCATTTTGCTCTCAATTTGTGTGTGTGAGTGTATGAGCATAAATTTCCTTTTGTTCTTCTTAATTTTCATGATGTGTGTGTGAGTGTATGAGTATAACTTTTTATTGCTTTCTTCATTCATGAAGAGTGTGTGAGTGTAGGTGTTAAATTTTAATGCTTTCTTTTTATGCTTTGATTCAAATTTTGTAGAGTGTGTGAGTGTAGGTGTTAGCTTTATTGCTTTCTTGAAATTCATTTGGAGTGTGTGTGTTTGTGTGTATTTATTTCCGCCTACTCGTTAAGAGTTAAATGGCGCATCGTTTTTCATTTTCAGTCCTACTCGTTTGAGTAGGACTTATTATTTTCTTTCTTTATTTTTCCGCCTACTCACTTGAGTTTAATGGCCGGACTTTATTTCCCGCCTACTCGTTTGAGTAGGATTTGTAATTTTTTCTTTCTTTATTTTTCCGCCTACTCACTTGAGTTAAATGGACGGACCTTGTAGCCCTGTAATCGCATTTATTTTCTCCTACTCATTTGAGTAGGACTTGCTTTCATTTCAGTCCTACTCGTTTGAGTAGGACTTGCAATTTTCAGCTTTTATTTACCGCCCCCACTCGTTTGAGTGGGACTCGCAAATTTTCAATATGCAAATTTCTTTCATGTGTAACTTAGTTCTTTTTTAATTTTTAATTTGGAGTGTGCGTGAGTTCTTGTTTTAGCTACTTTTTCAGTTTTCTAAATGTTGTTATTTTTCTTGTGTCCCCTTCTTATAATCGTTTAGTGTTTAATTTCGAACTTGCGCCTCACTAAATTATAAGCCGTCCCCATACCGATGTGTGGCTAATCGCTATTAGCCTCGGCATCGAAGAGCATTGGGACATTTAAAATGATTTCTAATAATTGAAGCTCTTTATTTTCATTTTAATTTAAGCACTTAAGGTTTACCCCGGGTTTACGACGCGTAGGACCACATATCGATGTGTGGGCCCTATTTCCGTAGTCCATATGCTAGCTAGCCGAGAGGTCGTGCATATGGACCGATCACCCCTGGGTAAATAGAGTTGCGTGCATACCCTCGAAAGAGGACAAGCGTAATTCTACCGGATTGGGTTCCCCACCCAATAGCGGGGTTCTTAGCGTAAAGCGGGCGTTAAGAGGAATCCTTCGTCGGACTAACGTTCGGTCGAATAGTCTTAACGTTCAGGTGAGCAATATTCCTAGAGATAAGTGCGCTCACATTTGTGGAACCTCCACGGCCAAGTTGCCTTATTATTAATTTGAAAACTAAGTCCTATAATTATTAAAAATTATTTTAGTCTTAATCTGATTCGATGCCGAGCGTTAACCCTTCATCGAATATTTTCTAAATCGTTTTTTCGCTCCTTTGCTTTTCCGTCTTTTATTAAGTAAAAAAAAACCCACCTTACTTTCAGTAAAATAATAGTCCTCCCGGAGGAGTAAGAATAGTCAACACGACCCCGAGAACAATACGACCTCGATATTCCCCCGAATATCGAGTACTACTTGCGATAGGTGCACTTGCCTACCCGAGCACGCCCGCGGCGATCGACTCATCGAACCAACCACAGTAAGAGTCTGTTCGCGGGCGCATCAAGTTTTTGGCGCCGTTGCCGGGGAATCTCTTTTCGAGTTGCTATTTTGAATTCCGGAGTCTATTAATTTTACTTATTTTCTATAAAAAAAAACTAAAAACTTTATTTTAAAAAAAAAGAAGTTTATTTTGTTTTATTTTTGTTTGGGTGTATGACCCGAGGACAACCCTCAGAGTCTGAAGATTTGACTTCGACCCTGAGATCGAACGCTCTCTTGCGCGTATTCGATCTCAACGCCGAAATCCTTCTTTAGATCCCGAGGAATCTATCAGAGAACCTACTGTTGTACTTATGGTCGCGCCTAACCCTCCCCCGGCGGCCGAGCGTACTATGTCCTATTACGCCCGGCCTAACCTGGATGATTCTGGGTCGAGTATTGTTCGCCCTGCGGTGGCGAATAATAATTTCGAAATAATGTCGAGTGCCATTCAAATGGTCCAAAACGCCGTGCAGTTCGATGGACTGCCGGATGAGGACCCGAATGTCCACTTGTCCAATTTCTTGGAGATATGCGACACCTTCAAGATTAATGGCGTCACTGATGACGCCATTCGTTTGCGCTTATTTCCTTTTTCCCTTAAGTCCAAAGCCAAGGCATGGTTGAATGCCCTCCCGCGAGGATGTATCACCACGTGGGCTGAGTTGACGGAACGGTTCCTAACGAAGTACTTTCCGCCCGCAAAAACTGCAAAGTTGCGGGCGGACATTTCTTCGTTTGTGCAAACGATCCTGAGTCTCTATACGAGACTTGGGAACGGTTTAAGGAATTCCTCCGCCGTTGCCCGCACCACGCGCTGCCAACGTGGTTGCAAGTTCAAATTTTTTATAATGGGCTAAATTTTCAGACGCGTCAAATGATTGACGCGGCTGCCGGGGGTACGCTTAACAACAAAACCCCCGAGGCCGCCCAGGCTTTATTCGAAAAGATGGCTATGAACGCCTATCAATGGAACGTCCCGCGGGGACTCCCAAAGCCGGCGGCTGGTCTTTTTGAATTGGATGCCACTGCTCTCTTGACCCTTCAAGTTGAAAGGTTAACAACGCAAGTGGCGGAGATGTCTGCTGCCTCCTCCACTCCGCCTTGTTTTATTCCCCCTAACGTCTACGTAGCTGAAGAGTTCGTGGACTTCATGAGAAATTCGGGTCGTCCTCCCTTCAACCCCAACAATAACCCTTATAGTAATAACTATAATCCGGATTGGAGCAATCACCCCAACTTCTCGTGGAGCAACCCGAATAATGCTCAGCGTCCCCCTATTTCTTTTGCGCCCGGATTTCTGCCTCCTCCTCCTCTTCCGAAGCCCTCCCCGATGGAGGAAAATTTTTCGAAGTATATTGCGTCCAACGAGTCAAATATCTGGAACATCACCGGATCGCTAAAAACTCTCGAACAACAGGTTGGACAGCTAGCGAGGATGATGTCCGAGCGCGCGCTCGGGGCACTGCCGGGAAACACGGAGCCTAATCCGCGGGAGAACGCCAACGCTATAACCCTCTGTAGCGGAAAGGAGGTGGTCGATCCAAAACGGACCGACCCTCAGGTACATATTTCACCTCCGACCCCTCTTCCCCTTTCTTCGCTTACGCCGCCTTTACCAATTATAAAAGAAAAAATTATTTTAAACAAGGCTCTTCCGTATCCGCATAAGTTAGATAACGAGCGTAAGGACGCGCAATATGAAAAATTTATTTTATTATTAAAACAAATTCACATTAATGTTCCTTTTTGCGAAGCTATCTCGTAAATGCCCAAATATGCGAAATTTTTAAAAGAACTACTTTCTAATAAACGTAAATTAGAGGATATTTCGCATGTATCTCTCAACGTTGTCTGCTCGGCGGCCCTTACTAATAAATTGCCCACAAAACAAAACGACCCGGGACGGTTTTCCATCCCGTGCCTTTTTGGCGATATATTAGTAAAGTACGCCTTAGCTGATTTAGGGGCTAGCATTAATCTGATGCCGTTCTCGCTCTTTTCGCATTTAGGTTTGGGTACACCTAGTCCTACGAATATGCGCATCCAATTAGCGGATCGCTCGGTTAAGTTCCCTATCGGGGTAGTGGAGGATGTCCTTGTCCGAGTCGACAAGTTTACCTTCCCGGTAGACTTCGTCATCTTAGATATCGAGGAGGACGCCGAGGTACCAATAATACTCGGTCGCCCTTTTCTCGCCACCTCCCGCGCACTAATAGATGTTAGTAATGGTAGTATTCTCCTTCGAGTAGGCGATGACCAAGTTACTTTCTCTATTAATCCATCGATGGACAATTTGTCATCGAGCGACGATTTCTGCTACTCTGTAGATACCTTTTTCGGAGATCGTTCTTCTCCCGTTTTCGAGTCGGTATTTTTAAACGACGATATTTATGCGCTCGAAAATTTTAAATGCGACGAGAATACTTCTTTAGACTTGCCTTTCGAACCAATTGGTAAGAAAGACATAGGCATTAAAACCTCCCTAGAAGAACCTCCCATCCTAGACCTCAAACCCTTACCCGCCTCGCTCAAATACGCATTTTTGGGAAAAGGCGATACGCTTCCCGTTATCATTTCTTCGGACTTGAGTGATTCGGAGACTTCCGATTTATTGGAAGTTTTATTTAAACATCGCCACGCAATTGCATGGCAAATCTCTGATTTAAAGGAGATTAGCCCCTCCTTTTGCACCCATAAGATTTTTCTTTACGATAATTGCCGCAAAACAATTCAGCCGCAGCGTCGTCTTAACCCAAACATGAAAGACGTCGTTAAAGCCGAAATCATTAAGTTATTAGATGCGGGGATTATCTACCCTATTTCGGACAGTGCATGGGTTAGTCCCGTGCATGTCGTGCCCAAGAAAGGCGGTCTTACCGTAGTGACGAATGAGCATAACGAGCTCGTCCCAACTCGTACTGTTACGGGTTGGCGAGTGTGCATCGACTATAGGAAACTTAATGACGCCACCCGCAATGACCATTTCCCTCTGCCATTTCTATACCAGATTTTAGAGCGTTTATCCGGTCATCCGTATTATTGTTTTCTTGATGGTTTATCGGGGTTTTTCCAAATCCCCATTTCCCCCGATGATCAAGAGAAAACAACTTTTACTTGCCCGTTCGGCACCTTCGCATATCGAAGAATGCCATTTGGACTCTGCAATGCGCCAGCTACATTCCAAAGATGTATGCTAGCGATTTTTGGCGAGCTAGTAGAAGACATTATGGAAGTCTTTATGGATGACTTCTCTGTTTTCGGACGCTCTTTTCCCGATTGCCTTCACAATTTAGATCGTGTCCTTCAACGGTGCGAGGACACAAGTCTTGTTTTAAATTGGAAAAAATGCAACTTTATGGTTCGAGGAGGTTTGGTCCTCGGCCATATGATTTCGTCTAAGGGGATAGAGGTGGATAAGGCCAAGATAGAAATTATAGAAAAACTTCCGCATCCAATAAACGTAAAATCTATTAGGAGTTTCTTAGGCCATGCGGGCTTTTATCGATGCTTCATTCAAGACTTTTCAAAAATAAAAAAGCCGCTAACTCACCTCTTGGAAAAGGAATCACGTTTCATCTTTAGTAGCGAATGCGAGTCCGCCTTTAATTTAATAAAACAAAAACTTATCACTTCACCAATTTTAGTGGCTCCTAATTGGTCCCTTCCGTTCGAAATTATGTGCGACGCTAGTGATATTGCCTTAGGTGCCGTTCTTGGCCAACGCGTAGAAAAACATTTTCATCCTATTTATTACGCTAGCAAGACGCTCACTTCCGCACAAATCAATTACACGACAACGGAAAAGGAACTCTTAGCCGTCGTTTTCGCTTTTGATAAGTTTCGCTCGTATATAACGCTATCTAAAGTTATCGTTTTTACCGATCACTCCGCGCTTAAATATTTATTAGCTAAAAATGATGCGAAGCCCCGCCTTCTTCGATGGATTCTCCTCCTACAAGAGTTTGATTTGGAGATCCGAGATAAGTGGGGAGCGGAAAATCTAGCGGCAGACCACCTCTCCCGTTTAGAAAATCCGGGTGCGTAAGCGCTCGTCGAATCTGAAATAAATGACAGATTCCCCGAGGAATGCCTTCTTGCCATTAATAAATCTTCGTCATCTTCGCCTTGGTTCGCAGACTTTGCAAATTTCTTAGTAGCGCGGGTGCTTCCAAAAGCGTTTTCAAGTCATCAAAAGAAGAAATTCTTTTCTGACTTGAAAAATTTCTTTTGGAAGGACCCATTTCTTTTTCGTATCTGCGCGGACCAAGCGGTCCGAAGATGAGTTGCGGGTGTGGAGTGCTTACAAATTCTTAAGCACTGCCACGAGGGTCCAGCAGGGGGGCATTATCAAGCCAACCGGACCGCTCGGAAGGCGCTAGAGGCGGGCTACTTTTGGCCCACTCTCTTCAAAGACGAGCATAATTTTGTGCGCGCATGCGATAGCTGTCAGCGGTCGGGTAACATCTCTCGTCGCGACGAGATGCCCCAAAATATGTTTTTAGAGTGCGAAGTCTTCGATTTGTGGGGCATAGATTTTGTTGGCCCCCTACCTCCTTCTTTCAAAAATATGTATATTTTAGTGGCGGTCGACTACGTATCGAGGTGGGCGGAAGCGCAAGCTCTCCCCACCAATGATGCGCGAGTCGTCGTTACATTTCTTAAAAAAATATTTTCTCGCTTCGGCACGCCTCGCGCAATTTTTAGTGATAGGGGAACGCATTTCTGTAACGCTCTTATGGCTAAGACATTAGCTAAATACGGAGTCACGCACAAGCTTGCCACCCCCTACCACCCGCAAACAAGTGGCCAAGTCAAGGTAGTAAATCGAGAGATTAAGCGAATTTTAGAAAAAACCGTTTCGCTAAATAGGAAAGATTGGTCCGTTAAACTCGATGATGCGTTGTGGGCATATTGGACGGCATACAAAACCGCAATTGGATGTACACCGTTCCGGTTAGTCTACGGCAAAGCGTGCCATTTACCCGTAGAATTAGAGCATCGCGCTCTTTGGGCTTTAAAACTCTTAAACCTCGACTCCAACTTAACCGCTCAGAATAGAAAATTGCAACTAAACGAGCTCGATGAATGGCATGCGAACGCTTACGAGAGCAATAAATTCTATAAGGAGCGTTCTAAGTTATATCATGATCGAAATTTAAATTCCCCAAAAATATTTTCTCCGGGCGATCTTGTCCTTCTTTATAATTCACGCCTTAAGCTTTTTCCGGGAAAACTAAAATCTAGATGGTCCGGTCCCTTCTTAGTTGAAGAAGTCTTTCCATATGGGACCGTACTTGTCTCCCACCCGGAAAGAGGTTCGTTTAAAGGAAACGGTCATCGGCTTAAGTTATACATCGCGGGCGACCCAGTGATCGAGCATTACGAAACCATAACCCTCCTAGATTTATAAACCCGCCAAAATAGTCAAGCTACACGACTATAAACAAAACGCTCCTGGGAGGCACCCCTCGCTTATCTTTTTCGCTCTTTCCTCATTATCTTTGCTGCTTTTTCTAATAAACGCAGGGTTTCTGATCGGCCTTCCCCACCGCGTTTCAGGGAAGCTTCTACCCCCTTCCCTTTCTTTTCTTTGTACATATTGTCTTTCCTTTCTGTTCCACATACTTACGATACAACATTGGGGACAATGTTGGACTTAAGTATGAGGGTATTTTCGTGCTTTACTTTCTGCACTTTTTTTTCTGCATTTCAAAAATACAAAAAAATACATATAACAACAAAACAAAAACAAAAAAAAATTAAAAAACATCTTAAAATGAACAAAATTTTTTTTTTTTCTCTTTCTTTCTTTTTTCCACAAAACTCAAAAACAACAAAAAAATTATATTTAGTTTCACTTTGTAAATATTTTTTTGTACATACTCTTTTCTCTCTCCCCCTTCCTCATTCTTGTAAAAACCTCTCTTTTTCTTCCATATTTTTGACATATAATGAAAATTCTCTTAAAAAATTCAAAAAAAAAGATAATAGTTCAAAAAAATTTTTAAAAAAAAAAAATTGAGAAAAAAAAAATACAAAAAAAGATAATAAATGAAAAACAAAAAAAAATGATAACAAAAACTATAAAAATCAAAAAAAATATTTTGAAACAAATAAATTAAATATTACATACTTAACTTTTCTGCTATCCAAAAATTCAGTTTTGAGTTTATTTATATGCGAATTTGATTAATTCTTTGTTTACTACCCGTTTATTAATTATTGATTGAAAAATTTAAATACCCGGGGTTAAGTTTTAAAGAATTCTTTATGCTTTGTTAAAAATAGCGAACTCGTTTTAGGCACTACTTATAATTTTTCATTAATAGGAGCACGTATATTATGTTAGGAAATAATGACTATAGAATTCAATTATAGTTACTTTTAGTTTTCTGAAAAAAATTGGAACGTACAAATTATTAAGGTTGCTCTCAAAAATTTTTAGGATTACAATCTAGTTTTCCTTTCTCCCCTTACTTTTCATGACCTACTTGACATGAAAAATTTTATCCTTAAAAGATCCTATGTCAATGGGAATAAGATTTCGTTCCGTAAACATAGGCACCCAATAATTTAAAAAGATTATATATGGAGTAAGAGGATAAAATTCATTACTCCTACAAATATACATTGGGTTAATTCTTATGAAGTTGAAAAACAAAAATCATATTAGGAAAATAAGATTTCATTTTCCTAATAATCCAAAAGAAAAAAAAATGGAGGTTCGAGAAAAAATTACCTCACCTCAAATATCAAAACCCTCTTCATAAACCCACTACCCCCTTAGCCAATTACACGATTCTAGAATTAATTCAAAAATCTTTTTGAGAGCATAATTAGTAAATTGTATTATTTCCGGTAGCACTCGTATAAGCTAGAGTTCTTATAATTCCAAACTATTTTCGTTAATCTAACCATTACAAATGTTGCCTTCTATTTGATTACATCAAGAAGTCTTTTGGCCAAAACTTTTGCGCTATTTAAATCATCTACATAATTTTAGGACTTAACTCTTACACCCCGTATATTTATTTCGATCTCTTATAATTGATTAAGCGATAGCTAAAACTTAGAGTTTTTTTTATTCCTTATAGATTCACCTCAAACTTTTGCTCTGGAATAGCAAAAGCCTAAGTATGGGGGTATTTGATGACTTATAAATATACGTATTTTTGTGCACATTAATTTAGTCATTTTCATTTATTTTCATCGTTTTTACTTATTTTTGTTCAATAAAATGCTCCTATTCCTGTAAATTTACTCCTAACTTGTTTTATTTTATTTTTCAGAAAAATTCCAAAATCTGCCAAAATTTGGGAAGTACACGCCCGTGACACTTTGGTCACGCCCGTGACCGGGCCGTGACATTGTATTTCCCGTGGAATCGGACGATTTCTGAAGTACAAGCTTGACACGCCTGGCGACACGCCCGTATCACCCGACACGGGGCGTGACCCAAGCCCGTGTTCACTCCACTCGACGAATTCATCTCGACGATCGTCGAGTGTCGACACCAACAGTCACGCCCAGCGTCACGCCCGTGACCTGGGGCGTGACTCAATTTTCGCTCGACGATTTCGACTCGACACTTTCCGCTCGACATTCGTCGAGTGTCGACACCAACTGACACGCCCAGCGTCACACCCGTGACCTGGGGCGTGACCTTTCCAGCTAGCCTGACAAGATGCTGCCGAAGACTTTCGGCGCAACCCGCGCCCGGTTCTACCTCCCCGACACGCCCAGAGTCACGCCCGTGACCTGGGGCGTCACTGCCGCGAACTCAGCCCGAAGTCAACTTTCCTGTCCAATCGTCGGCCGCCTTCACGAATAGTACTGTCACGCCCCCCCTACACGCCCGTGACCTAGGGCGTGTACTTAGAATTTTTTGCCTATAAATTGCCCAGTTCTGTAAGGTCCAAGGGTTCAGATTTTTGGGCCATTTTAGTGTCTTTTTGTGGGCTTAATCCGTGGATACTAGGGCTATGTAAGGAGATTTCTCCCTTCTTTATTTCATGTTTTGTTTTGCTTTAGCTTTAGCTCTTGTAATAGCTTTTAATAGTTTCCTTTAAGTAATAAAAATGTTAGATTTTCTCTCCCTATATAGCATGAAAATTCATTTGGATGGCTTACTTCTTCTCCTTTTTATCCTTGGTTTAATCATTGTTCTTCATTTATGAAATATGTGTGTGTGTGTATGAGTGTAATTTATTTACTTTACATATTTTTAACTTGTTTTCATGCTTAGGTATGATAGGTTTTCCTCTTTTTCTCCTTGTCTTTTTCTTGAAAGAATTTTGATTTCATTCTCATGAATTTATAAAAGAGATTTAAAAAGTGATTTTGTTCCTTTTTTTTACTTAGTTTTCTTTTAGGATTGTAAAACCTCTTTTGTTCTTTTCATCTTCTTTTTCACCTTTTTTATCACTTTCATAAAATCATAAGAATGAAAATGTTGGCATTTTAATTTTCCAAAAACTTTGGTTTTTAAATTTGTTTTGAAAAACTTTTGTCTTCTAAAAATTGTAATTTCCTCTTTTTATTTGTTTTTGGCAAAACCTAAGCTTGAAAAAGTAAAAGTTTTAATTTTTAGGTAACTTTCATTTTGCTCTCAATTTGTGTGTGTGAGTGTATGAGCATAAATTTCCTTTTGTTCTTCTTAATTTTCATGATGTGTGTGTGAGTGTATGAGTATAACTTTTTATTGCTTTCTTCATTCATGAAGAGTGTGTGAGTGTAGATGTTAAATTTTAATGCTTTCTTTTTATGCTTTGATTCAAATTTTGTAGAGTGTGTGAGTGTAGGTGTTAGCTTTATTGCTTTCTTGAAATTCATTTGGAGTGTGTGTGTTTGTGTGTATTTATTTCCGCCTACTCGTTAAGAGTTAAATGACGCATCGTTTTTCATTTTTAGTCCTACTCGTTTGAGTAGGACTTGTTATTTTCTTTCTTTATTTTTCCTCCTACTCACTTGAGTTTAATGGCCGGACTTTATTTCCCGCCTACTCGTTTGAGTAGGATTTGTAATTTTTTCTTTCTTTATTTTTTCGCCTACTCACTTGAGTTATATGGACGGACCTTTTAGCCCTATAATCGCATTTATTTTATCCTACTCATTTGAGTAGGACTTGCTTTCATTTCAGTCCTACTCGTTTGAGTAGGACTTGCAATTTTCAGCTTTTATTTACCGCCCCCACTCGTTTGAGTGGGACTCGCAAATTTTCAATATGCAAATTTCTTTCATGTGTAACTTAGTTCCTTTTTAATTTATAATTTGGAGTGTGCGTGAGTTCTTGTTTTAGCTAGTTTTTCAGTTTTCTAAATGTTGTTATTTTTCTTGTGTCCCCTTCTTATAATCGTTTAGTGTTTAATTTCGAACTTGCACCTCACTAAATTATAAGCCGTCCCCATACCGATGTGTGGCTAATCGCTATTAGCCTCGGCATCGAAGAGCATTGGGACATTTAAAATGATTTCTAATAATTGAAGCTCTTTATTTTCATTTTAATTTAAGCACTTAAGGTTTACCCCGGGTTTACGACGCGTAGGACCACATATCGATGTGTGGGCCCTATTTCCGTACTCCATATGCTAGCTAGCCGAGAGGCCGTGCATATGGACCGATCACCCCAGGGTAAATAGAGTTGCGTGCATACCCTCGAAAGAGGACAAGCGTAATTCTACCGGATTGGGTTCCCCACCCAATAGCGGGGTTCTTACCGTAAAGCGGGCGTTAAGAGGAATCCTTTGTCGGACTAACATTCGGTCGAATAGTCTTAACGTTCAGGTGCGCAATATTCCTAGAGATAAGTGCGCTCACATTTGTGGAACCTCCACGGCCAAGTTGCTATAATTATTAAAAATTGTTTTAGTCTTAATCTGATTCGATGCCGAGCGTTAACCCTTCATCGAATATTTTCTAAATCATTTTTTCGCTCCTTTGCTTTTCCGTCTTTTATTAAGTAAAAAAAAACCCACCTTACTTTCAGTAAAATAATAGTCCTCCCGGAGTAGTAAGAATAGTCAACACGACCCCGAGAACAATACGACCTCGGTATTCCCCCGAATATCGAGTACTACTTGCGATAGGTGCACTTGCCTACCCGAGCACGCCCGCGGCGATCGACTCACCGAACCAACCACAGTAAGAGTCTGTTCGCGGTCGCATCAGTTTGTGATATATTGAAATGTGTGGTCGTGCACTTTCTTGTGATATATCTATTGTGCTTCCTTTTCTTGCAGGAATGAAACCGCTGCCCCGGGAATGGGGTAGGGTCGTTATAATTGGTCAGCTGAATGCTAACTGTTGCTTTGTTTACCACCATTATGCTAGAATGTCCCTATACAGGTGCTGGACCGAGCGAGAAATAACGGGCTGAAGCCCTTACTGCTATGTTGTCCCTCGAAGGCAAAGTGAAAGAGTTTTACTATTTTCACGTGTGGCCGGCCTGCGCGCCGATGTTTGGAATCCATATTTGTGAAGTTTAACTGTAAGGCCTTAAGGCCAAACGCTTTTGTGTATTTTTGTATACATTCATGTAATATATGTAAATGTTGTTTATATATAGTGGACATTTGTATTTAATGAGTTCAATATTAACCCCTAAAGCTTTCACTAGAATGCTATGAGTTATGGTGCATGTAATTGTCTTGATATTAACCTGTAATTCCGCCACTTGTTTGTGGAATGTGGTGTGGGGCCCCGACGGGACCCTCTATTATATTTCATGTGATGGACGGAGGTGTTACAGAATTTTCCCAGAGGACCTCCCGTAGGTGAAGCGCTACATCGCAAGGGCCATAGGCAATGCGCTACTTTCCATACATCTGTTCGAGAATCAGCTGATGTCGGGCTCCGAAAATCTGATACTGGAGGTGATCATCCCAGGACTTTTTTCCGAGGAGGCCAACCCTCCCCTGTAAGCACAATCCTCGGGTTTGGAGGAAGGCGACGTGTTGGGAATATTGCTCTCAATCTTCCAATATTTGAAGAAGATTTAAAGAGGCATTGAAAGTCATGTTTTCAAGGTCAGCTAAACACCTAGAGGGGGTGAATATATTTTACGTCTCTTTTTGATTTATTTAGACCTTAACTGATTTTGCTGTGATTAGTGATTAGGTTAGTTTGGATTTCAAGATCAATCACATATGACATAGTTGATTTATATTGGTTCTTTGATCTTGGGTACGTCCACTATCTCTCCCACCTCTCTAATAGTGTGTTGGATGAGGCACAACACCAACACTCAGCTCCTAAGTGCTTACAACACAGATCTTACAGGACCTCTCAGTCTTCTCCAAGACCTACAACTCAGGCACTAATCCTTACCACTCAGATCCCAACTGGATCCTACCTCAACCTTCATAATACAGGCCTACCATTCAGTGATATAACAATCACCTACCTCAGGCTCAATAGCCCTACAACTCAGTGATATAAAAATCACCTACCTCGGGCTCAACAGTCCTACAACTCAGCCTTTATAACATTGGCTTACAACTCAAATTCTACACAGAATCCTACCACTCAGCCTTTAAAGAAAGGCCTACAACTCAGATCCTAAAGGATCCTACAGAATAAATAATAGATGTGTTGATTTTGACACCAGAAGATTTCTCTGTGTCTGCCTTTCCTGGATAGAGGTTATCTCAGCCCTAGCTCCTGCAGATATTTGAGAACTCTGCTCTTTCTCTTTTTTCAGAATATAATTTCAAACTTGTTGTCGCAGATGAAAATTTCTTCATCTATCGCTTTTTCTTTCATGTTCACTATGCTGAACAGCTTCTTTAGACTCGACAAGAGAGGCGAGGAAGAAGATGATGTTCAGCTGCAAGAATACATAAACAGAAGACCCTGATTGTTGTCGTCGACTCAGCCAATCTTCCCTTTTAGTTGTATGCTGATCAATGGCTCTTTTCTGTGTGGGCCCAGCCTTAATTGCTGGAATATCACCTTCCTTTTACACAAGAATACAACCAGCTGGCCATCAGCGCCATTAACGTTATTCTGCATCTTTCCCGCAACTATTTTGAACTATGTTGACTTTGTTGACTTTTGCTGAAGTCACCCCTTTGTGGACTTAGCCAAATTCTTAGAATCAACTCAGGCGTTGAGTGGCATTGAGTGAAAGGCCTTCAATCAACAATTCTATACTTAGTCATTCTACAACTTCCTTGGAGTTGAGTGGCGTTAAGTGAATGACCTTCACTCAACGCTTTTAGACTTAGCTTAGCTTTCTTCTCTTTCTGCATCCTAGGCGTTGAGAGCAATGAGTGTAGCTTCATCACTAAAGAATTTTTGCCTTAGATTATTTTCTACTTCTTCAGCAACCTTGGCATTGAGAGCGTTGAATGTAGCTTCATAACTCAACGCTTTTGTACTTGGCCACAACTGCTCCACTGCATGGCATTTAGAGCGTTGAGTATAGCTTCATCACTCAACACTTTTGTGCTTAGTCATTTTTCTGTTTCACTCTTTCCTCTTGGCTTTGACTGCTAGAGCTTGGCTCAAAGCTTTCTGTCATCTGGTGTTGAGTGAGCTGGCTTCACTCAATGCCTGTAGAGTTAGACAAATTTTCAATTATCTTCAATAACGTTGATAGAATCAGTATGATGTTTAGTGAACTAGCTTCACTCAACACTTCTAGACTTAGATGAACTTTCTTTGACAGAAACTCTACAACTTTGATTTAGGTAGCAATACTCGACGAATTATGATGCATGGTGTTGAGAGAGTTGACATCACTCAACGCCTATGGACTTCGCTAATTTTTTGGCTTCCACTGCGTAGGATTTGACAGACCCGACTTTATTCAGTGCTTTTTGTGCTATGGCGTTGAGTGAACTTCCTTCACTCAACTCCTGTTGACTTAGTCACATTTCTTTATCTAGCTTCCTTCCTTAAGCCATCTGACATTGAGTGAGCTTGCTCCACTCAACGCATGTGTACTTAGGCAATTTCTTGCATATCCAGCTAACTCCTTTGTGACCACTTATCCTACCATTGTGCCAATGACTAACCTGTATTCATTAACTTGCAACCATATCAAATACAACTTGGTGTATATCATTGACCTGCTTGACTTCTTACAAATCAGGAACATTGGGATCAATGGACCCAACAATCTCCCCTTATTTGAAGAAGTCAAAACCTCACTTCAATTTCTTAGTCAATGACATACAGGCCATATTTGCAGTAATAATCACTATAGTAATAAACATTATATAGAGATACTTACCGGAAGGTTACCTACTCCCCATGTTTAGGAGCATCCCTGCTCCCCTCCCCCTATTTAGAAGCATCCCTGCTCCCCCTTTCTTACTGCCACAGTTGATACCACTCGATCCATAACTTGATCAACCCCTTCTCTCCCACCTTTTGACTTCTGTAGAATAGTCAGGGAGGTCTGGCTTCCTTTGATCTTCTTCTCCCCTAGCTGTGTGCAAGAGATCAACTAATACAGCTACTGGATTCCTTTCTTCACAAGATTGAACATGCTTCTACAGCTATTTTTAATTGCTCCCCCTAAATAGGATCATCTTTTATCACATCTTCCTGATAGACACTTTGGTCTCCATAATCTTTATACCACTAAAGATCTTCTCAGCCTGCAAGAAAAAGAAAAACATACAACCAAAATTACTATAGGGAGTAACTGAAGCTAAACTAAGTTCAACATACCCAATTCAAATTTGAAGGTGTTGAACTTTGCTTCATCTAGTGGCTTAGTGAAGATGTCAGCCACTTGCTTGTCAGTGGGGACAAACTCGAGGCTGATGTCTTCCTTTTCCACATATTCCCTAATGAAGTGTTACCTAATTTCTATGTACTTAGTCCTGCTGTGTAAGACATGATTCCTAGCAATAGAAATGGTATTAATAAAATCATAAAAAAGAAGAGTTCTACTTCTCTCAATGTTATAATCCTTAAGCAGATGCTGAATCCACAATAACTAAGCACAAAAGTTTCCTGCTGAAATGTACTCTGACTCTATAGTTGAGATTGCCACACTCGTTTGCTTCTCACTGCTCCATGGCACCAGTCTTCTACCTAAGAACTGACAGGTACCTGAAGTACTTTTCTTGTCTTCTTTGCAGCCTACAAAATTTGCATTTCAATAGCTTGTTAGATCAAAATCCCTATTCCTAGGGTACCATAGGCCAAGATCTGGTGTTCCCTGAAGATACCTCAAAATTCTCTTTGTAGCAGAGTAATGAGATTCTTTAGGGTAGGCCTGATACCTAGCACAGACACATGTAGCATACATGATGTCAGGACTACTAGCAGTCAGGTATAGAAGGGAGCCAATTATCCCTCTATACAAAGAATCATCAACAGGTTTTCCTGCCTCATCTTTGCCTATAGACATACTTGACCCCATGAGAGTTCTCATGGTGGAGGCATTCTCCATGCCATATTTCCTAATCAACTCCCTGGTAAACTTGGACAGGGATATGGATAAGCCATCATCAGTCTGTCTTACATGGATTCCCAAGAAGAACTTGAGCTCGCCCATACTGCTCATCTCAAACTTCTCTTGCATAAGTTTGGCAAACTTTCTGCAAAGGTTATCATTAGTAGATCCAAACATAATGTCATCAATATATATCTAGACTATGATGATCTTGCCCTTAGATCCTCTTATGAATAGGGTCTTGTCTATCTTCCCCCTTGAGAATTTGTTCTCAATGAGGAAGTTAGACAAAGTCTCATACTAAGCTCAAGGGGCTTGCTTCTACCCATATAGAGCTTTCCTAAGCCTATAAACAAAATTAGGAGAGTTAGGGTCAACAAAACCTGGTGGCTAATCCACACATACTTCCTCTTTTAAGTCCTTATTCAGGAAGGCTGACTTTACATTCATGTGGTAGACTTTGAATCCTTGATAGACAGCAAATGCAAGGAAGAGTCTTATTGCTTCTAATACGGCTACTAGGGCAAGTGTTTTGTAAAAATCTATCTCTTCTTCTTATTTGTATCCTTTAGCAACCAGTCTAGCCTTGTTCTTGACAATAATGTCATTCTCATCCAACTTGTTCTTGTATATACACTTGTTCCCTATGACATTTTGTCCTTGTGGTTTAGGAACTAACTTCCATACCTTACACCTATTAAATTGGTCCAGTTCTTCTTGCATTGCTCCAATCCAGAACTGTTCTTTGATTGCCTCTTCAAAATTATTGGGCTCTTCTTGAGATAGAAAATATGAGTATAAAGCTGTGTTGATACTCTTGCTTCTAGTCTGGACTCCATGTCTTTCATCACCAATGATTTGGTGGGCTGGATGGTCCCTCAGATGTTTGATAGCTAGAGGCATTCTTCAATATTTAGATCTTCATTGTCTTCATCTGGCTGGTCTTCAACCACTTCAAGTATACCTTGTCCTTCTTTAGGAATGATCGGTCCATCAGCTTTATCTTGGACTGTGGGAGCAGCTTCCTTGATGGTTAGCTTGTCCATCATCAGCTATGTACCTGCAATACTAGAAGAGGGGCTAGGCAGCTCACTGTTAATCATGTTGGATTCATTAAATACTGCATGCAATGACTCTTCTATAACTTGACTAGTTAGGTTGTAGATTCTATATGCCTTAATATAAATGTTGTACCTAATAAAGATCCCTTCATGGGACTTGGCAGTAAACTTAGTTACATGAGATTTTCCATTGTTAAGCATATATCACTTGCTACCAAAGATCATGAAATAGCTCAGGTTTTTTTTTGTCCTTCAAAATCTCATAGGGTGTCTTCTTGTGGATCTTGGTGATAGAAGTCATGTTAAGGACATGACATACAATGTTAACTTCCTTAGACCAGAAGTATTCTGAGAGAGATGAGTCACTTAACAAGGTACTACCAGCCTCTTTGAGAGTCATATTTTTCCTCTCAGCAATCCCATTTTGATGGAGTGTTCTAGGAGAGGAGAACTCTTAAAGAATCTCTTGCTCTTCACAGAACCTTTTCATGCACTCAGACTGAAATTCAGTCCCATGGTCACTTTTAATTTTGACCACAGTATTCATAAATTCATTCTGAATTTGCTTGATAAATGTCTGGAAGACATCATGGGTTTCAGATTTCTTTCTTAGAAAGAATACCCAGGCAAATCTGGAAAAGTCATCAACAACCACATGGGTGTAGACTTCCCTACTAAGACTATGAAATGACATAGGACCAAACAAGTCCATATGCAGGAGGTATAAGCACCTCACTGAGTCTTCGGTGTCAATGCACTTGAAGGAGGTCTTGGTCTATTTTCCTTTTTGGCATGCAGAGCAGATACCCTCCTTAGTGCACTTTAACTTAGGACCATTTCTAACTAGCTCCCTACTGAAGAGTTGCCTATGTTTATATAATTCAGATGGGCTAGCCTCTTGTGCCACTGGACATAGGAAGAGGCTTTCTCATCTGTAATTAAGCATACAAAGGAGTCATTACTTAAGTATAGGAAATCTAAACAATACACATTTCCTCTTCTAATGCCTGTTAAGATGACATCTTGGTCACTTAACCTCTAATCTGACACTCATCTTTGTGGAATACTATGTCATAGCCCAGATAACAAAGTTGGCTAATGCTTATCAGGTTGTGTTGCAACCCTTCCATATAGGCTACTTATGTGATGGTGACCATGCCATTAGATATCTTACCATAACCTCTAGTCACTCCTTTTTTTTGATCCACCAAAGATAACCTTTAGTCCATTCTTTACTAGAGTATATTCCTTCAGCATGCTCCTTGTTCCAGTCATGTGACTGGAACACCCACTGTCCAAGTACCATATAGGGGTATGGTTACTTGGACTAACATGCAAGACATAAATCAGTTAACCTTAGGACCCCAATTCTTATTGGGTCCTATGTGCATGTTAGGCTGAAAATAAATATGCCTACCTGTAGCTTTTCTGACAGGTAAGCCAACATTAGCTCTCTGTATACTATGATTGTGTCAGCAATCAATGACATAGTGGTCTACTTTACCACATCACCAACACTCATGGATATTATACCTTCTTTTTTTGAGATGGTCTAGTGGCTATATTAACAACAGCTCTTGGTCTAGAAGGTGCAGTAGTAGTCCTGTTCTTTTGTTTCTCAGCCTCAGTCTGACTAGTTGTAGGTCTGGCAGTACAAGTGCTTGGGATATCTTGAGCCCTACCAGTAGCTGCCTTATTTTTTAGAAAATACACTCTTGATGACCTTCGAGATGCCCAAATCAGGTCTACTAACAAACTTGCCCTTAGTCTTAGAGTGCGCTGGAATATTCTGAGAATAGTCTGCAGCTTTACCCTTGAGTGAAGGGGCCGGTGCACTAAAAACAAATGTTCCAGGGTGGGCCATTTGAATTTCCTCATGGGCTGTCTTGAAGGCACTTGCCCCCGAGATATATCTACCACCATAGTGGTTAACATCTTTATCCACCCTAGTGGATCTACCAATCTTCTTGTGACCATAAATGCTTTCTTGGTCATACCTGTTAGAAGATAGCAGTACTTTATTAAATTGAACAGGAGGCTTGGAGACTAATGGTTGCACAGGAGCTTTGCCCTTTCCCTTGGGATTGGCAGCTCTTATTCTTCCCTTGAAGCCCAACCCCTTCTTACCATTTTTGGATGAGAAGGAGTCTATCAAGGACAGCACTGAACTTGGCTTGGAGTAGTTAGCCACTATCCTTCTTTCCTTCCCAAGCAATTCTTCCAGGTCCCTTATTCGGTTCTCCTGGTACTCAATGGTACCTATCTGAATGAAGGAAGTGGTTTCTAGTTCACTGATTTCCTTCAGTTTTAGATCCATCAATTTTGCATGCTGGGAAGCAGCAAGTTGAAGGGAGGATATTTTCTTAGCCTACTTCTTGTCTAGCATCCTTCTTTTCTTGAAAGCATTCAGCAAGACACCAAACTTGTTAATAACTGAATTGACATCTTTCTCTGATTCAGACCCATCTTCTTCACTAGATTTAGATGCCTCTAAATTAGGACTGGTTTCATAGATAGTTTCAGTGGAGTGGTCGGAATGAGAATGTAACTTTGATGGGCCAAGATGATCCTGGTTGGATACTTCATCTAATATAGCCATTAGAACATGATAGCAACTATCATCTTCATCTTCATCCACCTCTGACTCATTGTTTGACTGTGATAGAGGGGCCCTAATTCTTATCCTGACATTAGGAAAGTCCCTATCTTCTATAACAGTAGCAAGCCCAAAGTAGGCTTTCTATTCTTCCTCTTTTTCTGATTATGATGAGGAAGAGTCATAGCAGCTCTTCTTTTTCTTAGCAATGAAAGATTTATCCTTCTTGCCCTTGTGATGGTGGTTCTTCTCACCAGATTCCTTTCTTTTGACAAGGCAGTCGGCTATTACATGCCCTAGCTTGCTGCAACTATATCAAGTCACTTTAGATGAAATATGTTTACTGGTCTTAGAATCATACCCACCCTCCTTAAAAGATTTCTTCCTGCCCTTGTAGTAGTCTTCTTTGGGATAAGAGGAGGAGGAGGACCTTCTTCTCCAGTATTTCTTCTTTATAAACTTCTGGAACTGCCTGGAGAAGACACAAAGTCTTTATCAGACATATGGCAGTCTGATGTGCTGGTCTCTGATCTATCTGAGTCAGATTCAACATCCCTCCTTAGAGGAGAAGGGGTCTTCATTCTACTCCTTCTTAGGCTTCAACCTTGAAGGCCACATACTTTTATTTGGCCTAGTACTTGTTGTTTTTCTCCTCCTTCTAGCAGTCAGCTTTATTTCATTGGACAACAACTTCTCAAATAGAGTTGTTGGTGGAGTGTCAGCAAGCCTTGTCAATTCTCTGATGACACAGATTTTAGTATCCCAGTCTTTAGTTAGAGACCTGAGAAACTTGTCATTCAGATCATAAGTGCTGAAGACTCTGCTATATGTCCTCAGCTCATTGACTATCCTGAAGAATCTCTCATATCACTCTGTTATGTTGTTAGTCTTGCTTTGCTTGAAAGCCCCATACTCTTGGTTAAGCATGGACATTCTATCATCTCTTACTTCCTCTGTCCCCTCCAAATAGACAACCAAAGTGTCCCACATCTCCTTTGCAGTTGTGGAGCAGATCAGATTCTGAAGGGCAGAATCATCAATAGCACTGATAATGATATTCTGAGCTCTTTTGTCCATGGTGGCTAGGATGACTTCATCCTTTGTCATCTCGGCATAGGTCTTGGGTGTTTGGACATTTGCATCTAAGGCAGACACTTTCAAAGGGATGAAATGTCCCTCATTTATAGTGATAAAGACACTAGGGTCAGCTGTCTCCATGAATAGAATAACCCTCTCATTCCAGATGCCAAACCCTTCATTCCTATAGATTGGAAGCTTCATGGAACCCAGCTCCTTATAGTTCACTCCTGAACCTATAAGAACAATCTTTTTGTTGACCTTGGAGATCTACTTAATCTATTGAGTTTTTAAAGAGTAACCTCCCTATGATAACACCTGAAAGTCTTGTTTGCAAGGTCATCTAAACACCTAGAGGGGGTGAATAGGTTTTAAGTCTCTTTTTGATTTATTTAGACCTTAAATAATTTTACAGTGATTAGTGATTAGGTTAGTTTGACTTTCAAGATCAATCACAGATCACATAGTTGATTTATAGTGGTTCCTCGATCTTGGGTATGTCCACTGTCCCTCCCACCTCTCAAATAGTGTGTTAGATGAGGCACAACACTAACACTCGACTCCTAAGAGCTTACAGCACGGATCCTGCAAGACCTCTCAGTCTTCTCCAAGACCTACAACTCAAACACTAAGCCCTACCACTCAGATCCCAATTGGATCCTACCTCAGCCTTTATAACACAGGCCTACCACTCAATGATATAACAATCACCTACCTTAGGCACAACAGCCCTACAACTCAGTTATATAACAATCACCTACCTCAAGCTCAACAGCCCTATGACTCAGCCTTTATAACACAGGCTTACAACTCAGATTCTACACAGAATCCTACCACTTGTCCTTCAAATAAAGGCAAACAACTTAAATCCTAAAGGATCCTACAAAATAAACAATATATGTGTTAATTTTGACACCAGAGGATTTCTTTGTGTTTACCTTTCCTGGACAGCGATTATCTCAGTCCTAGCTCCTATAGATATTTGAGAACTCTGCTCCTTCTCTTTTTTTTCAGGATATGATTCTGAACTTGCTGTCGTAGATGAAAATTTCTTCAGCTATCTCTTTTGCTTTTAGGTTCACTGTGTTGAACAGCTTCTTCAGGCTCGACAAGAGAGGCGAGGAAGAAGACGATGTTCAGCCACAAGAATACGTAAACAGAATACCCTAATTGCTGTCGCCGACTCAGCCATTCTTCCCTTTTTATTGTACGTTGATCAACGGCTCTTTTTTGTGTGGGCCCAGCCTTAATTGCTGGAATATCACCTTCCTTTTACACAAGAATACATTCAGCTGGCCATCGACACCATTAACGATATTCTGCAGCTTTCCCTCAACTATTTTGAACTGCGTTGACTTTGTTGACTTTTGCTGACATCACCACTTTGTGGACTTAGCCAAATTCTTATAATCCGCTCAGGCGTTGAGTGGAGTTGAGTAAATGGCCTTCACTCAACGATTTCATACTTAGTTATTCTGCAGCTTCCTTGGCATTGAGTGAATGGCCTTCACTCAACGCTTTTAGACTTAGCTTAGCTTTCTGCTCTTACTGCATCCTATGCATTGAGAGTGTTGAGTGTAGCTTCATCACTCAATGCTTTTTGCCTTAGATTA